>PVJX010025492.1:0-26877 GCA_004027295.1 Dolichotis patagonum | reverse complement strand
GTGAAGGGCGGGGCTACGGGCCCAAACAGACCTGGCCTAGATGCCGATCTCCAGGCAGTTTCCTGTGGATGAAGGGCATGTTTACCAGTCCCAAAGAGTTGCACCGAGATGCAGGTCTGTGCAGACTTTTGATCCAAACAGCCCAGGCCACTCTGCGGGTCCGAGAGTTTCGGGTCCCAAAGAGACAGCCTGAGATGCTGCTTTCTGGGAGACTTCCTGGGCATGAAGGGCGGGGCTATGGGCCCAAACAGACCTGGCCCAGATGCTGATCTCCAGGCAGTTCCTTGCGGATGAAGGGCGGGCCTACCAGCCCCAAAGAGTCGTGCTGAGATCTCTTGATTCTTGTTTACCCGCCCTGGAGTGGCCGCGTCTTGAAAAACCACAGTCACTTACCAGGGTGGAATGCAGGTTACTGGTTCGCTCGGTGCCCTAAGTTCCACCATGTCGTGCATCTAAGTAAAAGCTCTTGCTTCTTGTTTCCCACTCTGGGGTGGCCCTGGCTTGCCAGACCTGGGTAACTTTCCAGGGCAAAAAGCAGGTTACTGATTGGCTTGGCGCCCTAAATCCCAACATGACGCATATCTCAGGAAATGCTCTTGCTTCTAGTTTCCCCACAATGGAGTGGCTGCTGCTTACCAGTCCACAGTCACTTACCAGAGCGGAAGTCAGGATACTGGTTGTCTCGTGGCCCTAAGTTGAACATGGCGTGGATCTCAGGAAACGTTCTGGCTTCTTCTTTCCCTGCCCTGGGTATGCCGAGTTTTACAGGACCGCAATCATTTACCAGGGTGGAAGGCAGGTTACTGGTTGGCTCTGAACCCTAAGTTCCAACATGCTACTGATCTCAGGAAATGCTCTTGCTTCTTATTTCCCCACCCTGGGGTGGCTGCTGCTGGCCAGACCACAGTCACTTAACAAGGAGGAAGGCAGGTTACCGGTTGGCCCTGTGCCCTAAGTTCAACCATGGCCCTGATCTAAATAAACCCTCTTGCTTCTTGTTTCTGAGCCCTGGGGTGCCCATGGCTTGTCAGACCACAGTCACTTACCAGGGTGGAAGGCAGGTTACTGGTTGGCTCTGTGCCCCAAGTTGCAACATGGCTCAGATCTCAGGAAATGCTCTTGCTTCTTATTTCACTGCCCTGGGGTGGCCGTGGCTTACCAGAACACAGTCACTTACCAGGGCGGTAGGCAGGTTACAGGCTGGCTCGGCACCCAAAGTTTGAAAATGGCATGGATCTCAGGAAATGCTCTTGCTTGTTATTTCCCCACCCTGGGGTGGCCAGGGCTTGCAAGACCACAGTCAATTACCAAGGCAGAAGGCAGGTTACAGGTTGGCTCAGCGGCCTAAGTTCCAACATGGCGAGGATCTCAGGAAATGCTCTTGCTTCTTGTTTCCCTACCCTAAGGAAGCCATGGCTTGCCAGAGTATAGTCACTTACCAGGGTGCAAGGCATGTTACTGGTTGGTTCAGCGCCCTAAGTTCCACCACGGCGTGGATCTAAGGAAACACACTTGCTTCTTGTCTCCATGCCCTGGGTTGGCCGCATCTTGCCAGACCACAGTAACTTACCAGGGCGAAAGGCAGCTTACTGGTTGGCTTGGTGCCCTAAGTTTCAACATGGCACGTATCTCAGGAAACACTCTTGCTTCTTGTTTCTGTGCCCTGGGGTTGCCGTGGTTTGCCAGACCCCAGTCATTTACCAGGGCGGAAGGCAGGTTACTTGTTGACTCTGTACCCTAGGTTTCATCATGGCGCAGATCTCAGAAAATGCTCTTGCTTCTTGTTTCCACGCAATGTGTTGGCCGAGGCTTGCCAGACCACAGTCACTTACCAGTGTGGAAGGCAGGTTACTGGTTGGGTCTGCGCCCTAAGTTCCAACATGGCACGGATCTCAGGAAATGGTCTTGCTTCTTATTTCCCCATCCTGGGGTGGCTGCAGCTTGCCAGACCACAGTCACTTACCAGAGTGGAAGGCAGGTTACTGGGTGGCTTGGCGCCCTCAGTTCAAACATGGCTTGGATCTGAGGAAACGCTCTTGCTCCTTGTTTCCCAGCCCTGGGTTGGCCATGCAATGGCAGACCACAGTCACTTACCATGGCAAAAGGCAGGTTACTGGTTGGCATGGCACCCTAAGATGACCAAGGCATGGATCTCAGTAAATGCTCTTGCTTCTTCTTTCCCCACACTGGGGGGGCCACTGCCTTCCAGACCAGAGTCACTTACCAGGGCGGAAGACAGCTTACTTGTTGGCTTAGTGCACTAAATCCCAACAAGGCACAGATCTCAGGAAATGCTATTGCTTCTTGTTTCCCCACCCTGGAGTGGCCGCTGCTTGCCAGACCACAGTTACTTACAAGGGCGAAAGGCAGGTTAATGGTTGGCTTGGTGCCCTAAGTTTCAACATGGCGCAGATCTCAGAAAATGCTCTTGCTTCTTGTTTCCACACACAGGGATGGCCGCGGCTTGCCATACCACAGGCACACACCAGGGGGGAAGCCAGCTTACTGATTGGCTTGGTGCCCAAATTTCCACCATGGCACTGATCTCAGCAAATGCTCTTGCTTCTTATTTCCCCACCCTGGTTTGTCCACGGCTTGCCAGACAACAGTCACTTATCAGTGCGGAAGGCAGGTAACGGTCAGCTTGGTGCACTAATTTCCAACATGTTGCAGATCTCTGGAAACTCCCTTGCTTCTTGTGTCCCTGCCCTGTGGTGGCTGCGGCTTGCCAGAACACTGTCACTTACCAGGGTGCAAGGCAGGTTACTGGTAGGCTCTGCACCCTAAGTTCCAACATGGCACAGATCTCAGGAAATGCTCTTGCTTCTTGTTTACGCATCCTGGGGTTGCCGCGGCTTGCCATACCACAGTCACTTACCAGAGCGGAAGGCAGGTTACTGGTTGGCTCGGCACTTAAGTTCAAACATGGCTCAGATCTGAGGAAACGCTATTGCTCTTTGTTTCCCAGCCCTGGGTTGGCCGCGGCATGGCAGACCACAGTGAATTACCAGGGCGGAAGGCAGGTTAATCGTTGGCTCGGTGCCCTAAGTTTCACCAGTTCTCGGATCTCAGGAAATGTTCTTGCTTCTTGTTTCCCCACCCTGGGATGGCCTCAGCTTGCCAGAACATAGTCACTTACCAGGGGGGAAGGCAGGTTACTGGATTTCTTGTCGCCCTAATTTCCAACATGGTCTGGAACTCAGGAAAGACTCTTGCTTCTAGTTTCCCCAACCTAGAGTGGCTGGGCTTGCCAGACCACAGTCACCAGGGCAGAAAGCAGGTTACTGGTTGGCTCAGCACCCATAGTTCCACGATGTCATGGATCTCAGCAAATGCTCTTGCTTCTCATTTCCCTGTGATTCGATGGCCGGTGCTTGCAAGACCACAGTCACTTACCATGGCGGAAGGCAAGTTACTGGTTGGCTCGGTGGCCTAAGTTCCAAAATGGTGATGATCTCAGGTAATGCTCTTGGTTCTTTTTTCCCTGCCCTAGGTTTGCCATGGCTTGCTAGACCACAGTCACTTACCAGTTTGGAAGGCAGGTTACTTGTTGTTTCGGCACCCTAAGTTCCACCATGGCGTGGATCTAAGGAAACCCTCTTGCTTCTTGTTTCCACCCCCTGGGGTGGCCATGTCTTGCCAGAACACAGTAACTTAGCAGGGCAAAAGGCAGCTTACTGGTTGGCTCGGTGCCCTAAATTTCAACAAGGCACGGATCTTAGGAAATGCTCTTGCTTCTTGTTTCCCTGCTCTGGGGTGGCCGCGGCTTGACATACCACAGTCACTTACTCTGGAGGAAGCCAGGTTATTGGTTGGCTCGGCAACCAAATTTCCACCATGGCACGTATCTCAGGAAATGAACTTGCTTCTTATTTCCCCACCCTGGTTTGGCCATGGCTTGCCAGACAACATTCACTTATCAGGGCCAAAGGCAGGTAACTTGTTGTCTTGGCGCCCTAAGTTCCAACATGTTGCGGATTTCAGGAAAATCCCTTGCTTTTTGTTTAACCTCCCTGTGGTGGTCACAGCTTGCCAGACCACAGTCACTTACCAGGGCAGAAGGCAGGTTACTGGTTGGCTCTGCGCCATAAGTTCAAACATGGCCCTGATCTCAGGAAACACTCTTGCTTATTGTTTCCCCACCCTGGCGTGGCTGGGGCTTGCCAGACCACAGTCACTTACCAAGGCGTAAGGCAGGTTACTGCTTGGCTCAGCACCCTAAGTTCCAAAATGGCGTGGATCTCAGCAAATGCTCTTGCTTTTGTTTCCCTGTCCTGGAGTGGCTCCGGCTTGCCAGACCACAGTCACTTACCAGGGCGGAAGGCAGGTTACTGGTTGGCTCAGTGCCCTAAGTTGAGCATGGTGCAGATCTCAGGAAACGCTCTTGCTTCTTTTTTCCACACACTGGGGTGGCTGCTGCTGGCCAGACCACAGTCACTTACCAGGGCGAAAGGCAGCTTAATGGTTGGCTTGGTGCCCTAAGTTTCAACATGGGGCAGATGTCAGGAAATGCTCTTGCTTCTTGTTTCCCCACGCTGGGGTGGCTGCGGCTTGCCAGACCAGTCACTGGCCATGGCAGAAGGCCCATTACAGGTTGGCTCGGCGCCCTAAGTTCAAACTTGGCTCTGATCTGAGGAAATGATCTTGCTCCTTCTTTCCTGGCCCTGGGGTGGCTGCGGAATGCCAGACCACAGTCACATACCAGCATGGAAGGCAGGTTACTGGTTGGCTCGCCACCATAATTTTCACCAGGGTGCGGATCTCAGGAAAGGCTCTTGCTTCTTGTTTCCCTGCCCTGGGGTGGCCTCTGCTTGCCAGACCATAGTCACTTTCCAGGGGGGAAGGCAGGTTACTGGTTGGTTCGGCGCCCTAAGATCCACCATGGTGCAGATCTAAGGAAACCCTCTTGCTTCTTGTTTCTATGCCCTGGGGTGGACTCATCTTGCCAGAACACAGTAACTTTCCAGGGCAAAAGGCAGGTTACTGGTTGGCTTGGCGCCCTAAGCTCCAACATGGCGCAGATCTCAGGAAACGCTATTGCTTCTTGTTTCCCCATCCTCAGGTGGCCTCGGCTTGCCAGACCGCAGTCACTTACCAGGGCGGAAGGCAGGTTACTGGTTGGCTTGGCGTTCTAAGTTACAACATGGCACAGATCTGAGGAAACATTCCTGCTCCTTGTTTCCAGCCGTGGGGTGGCTCCGGAATGCCAGACCACAACACTAACCAGGGCAGGTTACTGGTTGGCTCCGCGCCCCAAGTTTGACCAGTGCACAGATCTCAGGAAACGCTCTTGCTTCTTGTTTTCCCGCACTAGGGTGGCCGCGGCTTGCCAGACCACAGTCACTTATCAGAGCAGAAGGTAGCTTACTGGTTGGCTTGGCGACCTAAGTTCCAACATGGCATGGATCTGAGGAAACACTCTTGGTAATTGTTTCCCTGCCCTGTGGTCTGCGGCATGCCAGAGCACAGTCACTTACCAGGGCGGAAGGCAGGTTACTGGTTGGTTCGGCACCCTCAGTTCCACCATGGCGTGGATCTAAGGAAACCCTCTTGCTTTTTGTTTCCACCCCCTGGGGTAGCTGCATCTTGCCAGAACACAGTAACAAACCAGGGCGAAAGGCAGCTTACTGGTTGGCTCGGTCCCCTAAATTTCGACAAGGCGCGGATCTCAGGAAATGCTCTTGCTCCTTGTTTCTCCACTGTGGAGTGGCCATGGCTTGCCATACCACAGTCACTTACCCTGGAGGAAGGCAGGTTATTGGTTGGCTCGGCACCCAAATTTCCACTATGGCACATATCTCAGGAAACGATCTTGCTTCTTATTTCCCCACCCTGGTTTGGGCACAGCTTGCCAGACAACATTCACTTATAAGGGCCGAAGGCAGGTAACTTGTTGTCTTGGCGCCCTAAGTTCCAACATGTTGTGGATCTCAGGAAAATCCCTTGCTTCCTGTTTAACCCTCCTGTGGTGGTCACAGCTTGCCAGACCACAGTCACTTACCAGGGCGGAAGGCAGGTTACTGGTTGGCTCTGTGTCATAAGTTCAAACATGGAGCTGATCTCAGGAAACACTCTTGCTTCTTGTTTCCCCACCCTGACATGGCTGGGGCTTGCCAGACCACAGTCACTTACCAGGGCGCAAGGCAGGTTACTGCTTGGCTCAGTGCCCTAAGATCCAACATGGCGTGGATCTCAGCAAATGCTCTTGCTTCTTGTTTCCCTGTCCTGGAGTGGCCCCGGCTTGCCAGGCCACAGTCACTTACCAGGGCAGAAGGCAGATTACTGGTTGGCTCAGTGCCCTAGGTTGAGCATGGGGCAGATCTCAGGAAACGCTCTTGCTTCTTGTTTCCGCACACTGGAGTGGCCGCTGTTGGCCAGACCACAGTCACTTACCAGGGCGAAAGGCAGCTTAATGGTTGGCTTGGTGCCCTAAGTTTCAACATGGCGCAGATGTCAGGAAATGCTCTTTCTTATTGTTTCCCCACTCTGGGGTGTCCACAGCTTGCCACACCATGGTCACTTACCGGGGTGGAAGGCAGGTTACAGGTTGACTCTGTGCCCTAAGTTTAAAAATGGCGCAGATCTCAGGAAATGCTCTTGCTTCTTGTTTCCCTGCCCTGGGGTGACCGCGGCCTGCCATACCACAGTCACTTACCAGGGCAGAAGCCAGGTTACTCGTTGGCTCAGTGCCCAAATTTCCACCATGGCATGGATCTCAGGAAACGCTCTTGCTTCTCATTTCTCCAACCTGGTTTTGCCACGGCTTGCCAGACAACAGTCACTTATCAGGGCGGAAGGCGGGTTACTGGTTGGTTTGGCCCACTAAGTTCCACCATGGCTCGGATCTCAGGAAATGTTCTTCTTTCTTGTTTCTCTGCACTGGGGTGGCTGCGGCTTGCCAAACAACAGTCACTTACCAGGACAGAAGGCAGGTTACTGTTTGTATCCACGCCCTAAGTTACAAAATGGCACATTTCTCAGAAAATACACTTGCTTCTTGTTTCCCTGCCCTGGGTTGGCCGCAGCATTCCTGAACACAGTCACTTACCAGGGTGCAAGGCAGGTTACTGGTAGGCTCGGTGCCCTAAGTTCCAACATTGCATGGATCTCAGGAAAAGCTCTTGCTTCTTGTTTCACCACAATGGAGTGTCCATGGATTGCCAGACCACAGTCACTTACCAGGGCAGAAGGCAGGTTACTGGTTGGCTCAGTGCCCTAAGTTGAAAATGGCGTGGATCTCAGGAAATGCTCTTGCTTCTTGTTTCCTTACCCTGGGGTGGCCACGGCTTGCCAGACAACAGTCACTTACCAGGGCGGAATGCAGGTTATTGGTTGGCTTGGTGCCCTCAGTTCAAACGAGGAGCAGATCAGAGGAAACACTCTTGCTCATTGTTTCCCGGCCCTGTGGTGACTCTGGCATGCCAGACCACAGTCACTTACCAGGGCAGAAGGCATGTTACTGGATTCCTCGATGCTCAAAGTTTCACCAGGGTGCGGATCTCAGGAAATTCTCTTTCTTCTTGTTTTCCAGCCCTGGAGTGGCCGCGGCTTGCAGAAAATAGTCACTTACCAGGGCGGAAGGCAGGTTACTGGTTGACTCAGTGCCCTAATTTCCAAAATAGTGTATTTCTCAGAAAACCTTCTTGCTTTTGTTTCCCTGCCCTGGGGTGGCTGCGGCTTGCCAGACTACAGTCACTACCAGGGTTGAAGGCAGTTTACTGGTTGGCTTGAGGCCCTGAGTTCCAACATTGCTAGGATGTCAGGAAACGCTCTTGCTTCTTGTTTCCCAGCCCTGGAGTGGCCGTGGCTTGCCAGATCAGAGTCACTTACCAAGGTGGAAGGCAGGATACTGGCTGGTTCGGTGCCCTAAGTTCCAACATGGAGCAGATCTCATGAAATGCTCTTGCTTCTTGTTTACATGCCCTGGGGTGGCCGCGGCTTCCAGACCACAGTCACTAACCAGGGTGTAAGGCAGGTTACTGGCTGGCTCGGCGTCCTAAGTTGAACATGGCGCGGATCTCAGGAAATGCCTTTGCTACTTGTTTCACTGCCCTGGGTTGGCCACGGCTTGCCAGACCACAGTCATTTACCAGGGCAGAAGGCAGGTTATTGGTGGGCTCAACAGCCTAAGTTCCAACATGGCTAGGATCTCAGTAAACTCCCTTGTTTCTTGTTTCCCTGCCCTGGGTTGGCTGCCGCTTGCCACACTACAGTCATTTACCAGGGCCAAAGCAGGGTTACTGGTTGGCTCGGCGCCCAAATTTCCACCATGGAATGGATCTCAGTAAACACTCTAGCTTCTTATTTCCCCAACCAGGTTTGGCCACAGCTTGCCAGACAACAGTCACTTATCAGGGAGGAAGGCAGGTTATTGGTCAGCTTGGTGCCCTAATTTCCAACATGTTTCAGATCTCAGGAAACGCCCTTGCTTCTTGTGTCCCCGCTCTGTGGTGGCGGTGGTTTGCCGGACCACAGGCACCAGGGCGGAAGGCAGGTTACTGGTTGGCTCTGCGCCCTAAGTTCCAACATGCTACTGATCTCAGGAAATGCTCTTGCTTCTTGTTTCCCCACCCTGTGGTGGCCAGGGCTTGCCAGACCACAGTCACTTAACAGGGCAGAAGGAAGGTTACTGGTTGGCTCCCCGCCCTAAGTTTCACCAGGGTGTGGATCTCAGGAAATGCTATTGCTTCTTGTTTCCCTGCCCTGGGGTGGCCTCTGCTTGCCAGACCATAGTCACTTACCAGGGGGGAAGGCAGGTTATTGGTTTTCTAGGTGCCCTAAGTTCAAAATCTTGTGGATCTCAGGAAGCACTCTTGCTTCTTGTTTCCTCAAACTGGTTTGGCCTGAGCTTGCCAGACCACAGTCTCTTACCAGGGCAGAAGGCAGGTTACTGGTTGCCTTGGTGCCCTAAGTTTCAACATGGTGCAGATCTCAGGAAATGCTCTTGCTTCTTGTTTCCCTGCCATGGGGTGGCCACGGCTTGCCATAACACAGACACTTACCAGATCAGAAGGCAGGTTACTTGTTGGCTCGGTGCCCAAATTTCCACCATGGCATGGATCTAAGGAAACACTCTTGGTTCTTTTTTCCCCAACCTAGGGTGGCCGTGGCTTTCCAGACCACAGTAACTTGCCAGGGCAGAATTCAGGTTACTGGTTGGCTCGGCGGCCTAAGTTCCATCATGGCAAGGATCTCAGGAAATGATCTTGGTCCTTGTTTCCCTGTCCTAGGTTGGCCGCGGATTGCCAGACCACAGTCACATACCAGGGTGGAAGGCAGGTTACAGGTTGGTTCAGCAAACTAAGTTCCACCATGGCGCGGATCTAATGAAATGCTCTTGCTTCTTGTTTCCATGCCCTGGGGTGGCTGCGTCTTGCCAGACCACAGTAACTTACCAGGGCGAAAGGCAGCTTACTGGTTGGCTTGGTGTCCTAAGTTTCAACATGGCACAGATCTCAAGAAATGCTCTTGCTTCTTTTTTCTCCACCCTTGGGTTGCCGCAGTTTGCCAGACCACAGTCCCTTATCAGGGTGGAACACAAGTTACTGGTTGGCTCAGTGCTGTAAGTTTCGACATGGCGCAGATCTCAGGAAATGCTCTTGTTTCTTGTTTCACCACTGTTGGGTGGCCGCGGTTTGCCATACCACAGTCACTTACCCTGGAGGAAAGGAGGTTACTGGATGGCTCGGCACCCAAATTTCCAGCAAAGCACGTATCTCAGGAAATGATCTTGCTTCTTATTTCCCCACCCTGGTTTGGCCAGGGCTTGACAGACAACAGTCACTTATCAGGATGGAAGTATGGTAACTTGTTCGCTTGGCGCCCCAAGTTTCAACATGTTGTGGATCTCAGGAAACTCCCTTGCTTCTTGTTTCCCCTCCCTGTGGTGGCCATGGCTTGCCAGACCACAGTCACTTACCAGGGCGGAAGGCAGGTTACTGGTTGGCTCTGCGCCATAAGTTCCAACATGGCGCTGATCTCTGGAAATGCTCTTGCTTCTTGTTTCCCCATCCTGGGGTGGCCGGTGCTTGCCAGACCACCATCACTTACCAGGGCGGAAGGAAGGTTACTGGTTGGCTCGGCAACCTAAATTCCAACATGGAGCAGTTCTAAGAAAACCCTCTTGCTTTTTTTTCCATGCCCTGGTGTGGCTGCCACTTGCCAGACCACCGTCACTTACCACGGCTAAAGGCATGTTACTGGTTGGCTTGGCGCCCTAAGTTCCACCATGGTGTGGATCTAAGGAAACCCTCTTATTTCTTCTTTCCATGCCCTGTGGTAGCCGTGTCTTGCCAGACCACAGTAACTTACCAGGGCGAAAGGCAGATTACTGGTTGGCTTGGTGCCCTAATTTTCATCATGGCAGATATCTCAGGAAACGTACTTGCTTCTTGTTTCTGTGCCCTGGATTTGCCGCGGTGCCACACCAGAGTCATTTACCAGGGCAGAAGGCAGGTTACTGGTTGACTGTGTGCCCTAAGTTTAAACATGGTGCAGAACTCAGGATATGCTCTTGCTTCTTGTTTCCCTGCCCTGGGGTGGCCAGAGCTTGCCATAAAACAGCCACTTACTGGGACGGAAACCAGGTTACTGGTTGGCTCGGTGCCCAAATTTCCACCATGGCATGGATCTCAGGAAATGCTCTTGCTTCTTATTTCCCCATCCTGGTTTGGCCACAGCTTGCCAGACAACAGTCACTTATCAGGGCGGAAGGCAGGTTACTGGTTGGCTTGGTGTCCTAATTTCAAACAGGTTTCAGGTCTCAGGAAACACCCTTGCTTCTTGTGTCCCCGCCCTGTGGTGGCCGCGTCTTGCCAGACCACAGTCACTTACCAGGGAGGAAGGCAGATTATTGGTTGGCTCTGTGCTATAAGTTCGAACATGGCACTTATCTCAGGAAATGCTCTTGCTTCTTCTTTCCACCCAATGTGGTGGCCGCAGCTTGCCAGACCACAGTCACTTACTAGAGTGGGAGGCAGGTTACTGGTTGGCTTGGCACACTAACTTCAAACATGGCTCGGATCTGAGGAAATGCTCTTGCTCCTTCTTTCCCAGCCCTAGGTTGGCCACAGCATGGCAGACCATTGTCACGTACCAGGGCGGAAGGCAGGTTACTGGTTGGCTCAGTGCCCTAAGTTTCACCAGTTCATGGATCTCAGCAAATGCTCTTGCTTCTTTTTCACCACACTAATTTGGCCGCTTATTGCCAGACCACAGTAACTTACCAGGGTGGAAGGCAGGTTAGTGGTTAGCATGCACCCTAAGTTCCAACATGGCGAGAATCTCAAGTGACGCTCTTGCTTCTTGTTTCCCCGCCCTGGGGTGGCTGTGGCTTGCCAGACGACAGTCAATTACCAGGGCAGAAGGCAGATTACTGGTTCGCTCAGCGCCCTAATTTCCAACATAGCGCCGATCTCAGAAAACGCTCTTGCTTCTTGTTTCCCCACCCCGGGGTGGCCGCGGCTTGCCAGACCACAGTCACTTACCAGGGAAGAATGCAGGTTACTGGTTGGCTCAACACCCTAAGTTTCACAAGGGCATAGATCTCAGAGAATGCTCTTTCTTCTTGTTTCTCTGCACTGGGGTGGCCGTGGCTGGCCAGATGGCTGTCACTTACCTGCTCGGAAGGCAGATTACTAGTTGGCTTGGCGCCCTAATTTACAACATGGCACGGATCTCAGGAAATGCTCTTGCTTCTTGTTTTCCCGCCCTGTGGTAGCCGCAGTTTGCCAGACCACAGTCACTTAAAAGTGCGGAAGGCAGGTTACTTGTTGGCTCAGGGCCCTAAGTTCCAACATGGTGCGGATCTCAGGAAATGCCCTTTAAACTTGTTTCCCTGCCCTGGGGTGGCTGCGGCTTGCCAGACCACAGTCACTTACCAGGGCGCAAGGCAGGTTACTTGTTGGCTCATGCCCTTGGTCGAAACATGGCGCGGATCTCAGGAAACACTCTTGCTTTTTGTTTCCCCACTGGGGTGGCCGCGGCTTGTCAGACAACAGTCACTTAAAAGGGTGGAAGGCAGGTAACTGGTTGGCTTGGTGCCCTAAAACCCAACATGGCACATATCTCAGAAAATGCTCTTGCTTCTTGTTTCCCCACAATGGAGTGGCCGCGGCTTGCCAGACCACAGTCACTTACCAGGACAAAAAGCAGATTACTGGTTGGCTTGGTGCCCTAAGATTCAACCTTGCACAGATCTCATGAAATGCTCTTGCTACGTGTTTCCACATCCTGGGTTTGTCCTGGGTTGCCAGACCATAGTCACTTACCAGAGTGGAGGGCAGGTTACTGGTTGGCTCATGCCATAATTTACAACATGGCGTGGATCTCAGGAAATGCTCTTGCTTCTTGCTTCCCAGCCCTGGGGTGGACATGGATTGTCAGACCACAGTCACTTACAATGGCAGAAGGTAGGTTACTGGTTGGCTCTGCGCCCTAAATTCCAACATGGTACGTATCTCAGGAAACATACTTCCTTAATGTTTCCCCACCCTGGGGTAGCCACAGCTTACCAGACCACAGTCATTTATCAAGGTGCAAGGCAAGTTACTTTTTGGCTCGGTGCCCAAAAATCCACCATGTCTCGGATCTCTGGAAACGCTCTTGCTTCTTGTTTCCCCACACTGGGGTGGCCTCATTTTGCCAGACCACAGTCACATCCCAGGGTGGAAGACAGTTACTGGTTGGCTTGGCGCCCTAAATCCCAACATGGCGCAGATCTGAGGAAATGCTCTTGCTTTTTGTTTCCCCACAATGGAATGGCCTCGGCTTGCCAGACCACAGTCACTTACCAGGGCAGAAGGCAGGTTACTGGATGGCTAGGCGCCCTAAGTTCCAAAATGGCACAGTTCGCAGGAAACGCTCTTGCTTCTTGGTTCCACCCACTGGGTTGTCCAGGATTTGCCAGACAACAGTCACTTACCAGGGTGCAAGGCGGGTTACTGGTTGACTCGGCACCCTAAATTCCCACATGGCGTGGATCTCAGGAAATGCTCTTGCTTGTTATTTTCCTGCCCTGGGATGGACGCTGCTTGCCAGTCCACAGTCACTTAACAGCGCAGAAGGCAGGTTACTGGTTAGCATGGCGCCCTAAGTTCCAACATGGCAGGGATCTCAGGAAATGCTCTTGCTTCTTGTTTCCCCAACCTGGGGAGGCCGCGGCTTGCCAGACCACAGTCACTTACCTGGGAAAAGGCAAGTTACTGGTTGCCTCAGTGCCCTAAGTTCCACCATGGCTCAGATCTCTGGAAACGCTCTTGCTTCTTGTTTCCCCGCCATGGGGTGGCCGCTGCTTGCCAGACCACAGTCACTTACCAGGGTGCAAGGCAGGTTACTGGTAGGCTCATCGTCCTAAATTCCAACATGGCGTGGATGAAAGGAAATGCTCCCACTTCTTGTTTCCCCGCCATGGGTTGCATGCGGCTTGCCAGACCACAGTCACTTACCAGGGTGCAAGGAAGATTACTGGTTGGCGCAGTGCACTATGTGCCACCATGCCTTGGACCTCAGGAAACCCTCTTGCTTCTGGATTCCCTGCACTGGTGTGGCCGCGTCTTGCCAGAATACAGTCTCTTACCTGGGCAGAGGACAGGTTATTGTTTAGCTTGGCGACCTAAGTTCCAACATGGCATGAATCTCAGGAAATGTTTTGCTTCTTGTTTCCCCAACCTGGGGAGGTCGCAGCTTACCAGACCACAGTCACTTACCTGGGCAGAAGGCAGGTTACTGGTTGGCTTGGTGCCCTAAGTTTCACCATGGCTTATTTCTCAGGAAATGCTCTTGCTTCTTGTTTCCCCAACCTGGGGATGCCATGGCTTGCCAGAGCACAGTCACTTACCAGGCTAGAAGGCAGGTTACTGGTTGACTCCACACCCTAAGTTCCCACATATCGTGGATCTCAGGAAATGCTCTACTTCTTGTTTCCCCACCCTGGGGTGGCTGTGGCTTGCCACACCATAGTCATTACCAGGGCAAAAGGCAGGTTACTGGCTGGTTCGGTGCCCTAATTTTCATCAGGGTGCAGATCTAAGGAAATGCTCTTGCTTCTTCTTTACCTGCCCTGGTGTGGCCGTGGCTTGCCAGACCACAGTCACTTACCAGGGCGAAAGTCAGGTTACTGGTTGGTTCTGCGCCCTAAGTTCCACCATGCCTCGGATCTCAGGAAATGCTCTTTCTTCTTGTTTCCTCGCCCTGGGGTGGCCACCACTTGCCAGACCACAGTCACTTATCAGGGTGGAAGACTCGTTACTGGTTGGCTCGGAGCCCTAAGTTCCAACATGGCTTGTATCTCAGGAAACACTCTTGCTCCTTGTTTCCCCAACCTGGGGAGGCCACGGCTTGCCAGAGCACAGTCACTTACTAGGCTAGAAGGCAGGTTACTGGTTGACTCCACCCCCTAAGTTGCCACATATCATGGATCTCAGGAAATGCTCTTCTTCTTGTTTCCCCACCTTGGGGTGGCTGCGGCTTGACTGACCATAGTCACTTACCAGGGTGGAAGGCAGGTTACTGGCTGGTTCGGCACCCTAAGATTCATCAGGGTGCTAATCTCAGGAAATGCTCTTGCTTCATCTTTACCTGTCCCGGTGTGGCCGTGGCTGGCCAGACCACAGTCACTTAGCAGGGTGAAAGTCAGGTTACTGGTTGGCTCTGTGCCCTAAGTTCCACCATGGCTCAGATCTCAGGAAATGCTCTTTCTTCTTGTTTCCCTGCCCCAGGGTGGCCTTGGCTTGCCAGACCACAGTCACTTAAAAGGGCAGAAGGCAGGTTGCTGAGTGTCTCCACGCCCGAATTTCCAACATGGCGTGGATCTCAGGAAATGCTCTTGCTTCTTATTTCTCAAACCTAGGGTGGCCACGGCTTGCCAGAGCACAGTCACTTACCAGGCTAGAAGGCAGGTTACTGGTTGACTCCACCCCCTAAGTTGACATATATCGTGGATCTCAGGAAATGCCCTTCTTCATGTTTCCCTACCTTGTGGTGGCTGGGCCTTGCCTGACCATAGTCACTTACCAGGGTGGGAGGCAGGTTACTGGTTGACTCCACGCCCTATGTTCCCACATATTGTGGATCTCAGGAAATGCTCTTCTTGTTTCCCCACCCTGGGGTGGCTACGGCTTGCCAGACCACAGTCACTTTCCAGGGTGAATGTCAGGTTACTGGTTGGGTCTGCGGCCTATGTTACACCATGGCTCAGGTCTCAGGAAATGCTTTTACTTCTTGTTTCAACGCCCTGGTTGGCTGTGGCTTGCCAGACCACAGTCACTTACCAAGGCGGAAGGCAGGTTACTGGTTGGCTCAGTGCCCGAAATTGCAACATGGCGTGGATCTCAGGAAATGCTCTTACTTGTGGTTTCCCTGCCATGGGCTGCCTGCACATTTCCAGACCACAGTCCCTTACCAGGGCGCAAGACAGGTTACTGGTTGGCTGGGCAGCCTAAGTTCCAAAATGTTGTGGATCTCAGGAAATACTCTTGCTTCTTGTTTCCTCTCCCCGGGATGACCGCTGCTTGCCAGAACACAGTCCCTTACCAGGCACAAGCATGTTACTGGTTGGCTTGGCGACCTAAGTTCCACCATGGCTCGGATCTCAAGTAATGCTCTTGCTTCTTGTTTCCCTGCCCTGGCGTGGCCGCAGCTTGCCAGACCACAGTCACTTACCATTGCGGAAGGCAAGTTACTAGTTGGCTCAGCATCCTAAATTCCAACATGGCGGGGATCATAGGAAATGCTCCTTCTTCTTGTTTCCCTGACATGGGGAGCATGCTGTTTGCCAGACCACAGTCACTTACCAGGGCGCAAGGCAGGTTACTGGTTGGCTCGCCACCCTAAGTTCCACCATGGCGCATATCTCAGGAAATTCTCTTGCTTATTTTTTCCCCTCCCTGAGGTGGCCGTGGCTTGCCAGACCACAGTCACTTATCAGGTCAGAAGGCAGGTTACTGGCTGGCTTGGTGCCCTAAATAGTAACCTGGCACAGATCTCAGCATACTCTCTTGCTCCTTGTTTGCCCACCCTGGGGTGGCCATGGCTTGCTAGAACACAGTCACTTACCAGAACGGATGGCAGCTTACTGCTTGGCTCAGCACCCTAACTTCTCACATTCCGCGGATCTCAGAAAATGCACTTGCTTCTTGTTTCCCTGCACTGGGTTAGCCCTTGCTTGCCAGACCACAGTCACTTACCATTGCAGAAGGCAAATTACTGGTTGGCTTGGCGCCCTAATTTCCAACATGGCACAGATCTCAGGAAACACTCTTGCTTCTTGTTTCCCCACCCTGGTGTGGCTGCAGCTTGCCAGACCAAAGTCACTTACCAGGGTAGAAGGCAGGTTACTGGTTTGCTCAGCGCACTAATTTCCAACATGGCGCAGATCTCAGGAAACGCTCTTGTTTCTTGTTTCCCTTCCCTGGGGTGGCCATAGCTTGCCAGACTGCAGTCACTTACCAGGGTGGAAGCCATGTTTTTGGACTTACAAACAGAAAAGGCAACTGAGTTTTTGCCATTCTGTATTTCTGTTACTGAACTTTCTATCACTGTGATAAAATATCTGAAAATTTCAAATACTAAGAATGAAATTTTAGTGGAGATCAATTTTATCTCATACTTTCTGAAGATCACACCATGGTGGGAATGTAAGACAGAGTATAGCAGGTCAACTCATATCGTTAAAGATATACAATAAGATATGAAGCATTAACATGAAAGGAGAAAGAATCCAAAGGCACTATGTGTGTATCTCTCTGGGTGTCCTTGTTTGTGTCTCTCTCTCTCTGTGTATGTGTCTGTGTCTGTGAGCACCCAGGTATTCTACAATCCCACCGGGAGCCCCCTCGCCATTGCTTCTCTGCATAGCTCATGACCTGCATCTCAGTGGAGCTCAGCCTCCTGGGGAACTAAATCTCAATTTTCTGTCTCCACATGGTTGTTCTGTCTGTGTACGCATTGACATCACTCCCTGTGTCTCTCACACCATAATGCACAGCATGGTCCTCAGGGTCACAGAGGGCAGCTGCCACAAAACAAGCTCTAGAACTGGTCTCTGGAGTTGAATGCATTGTATTGAAATAAAGCCTGTAGTAAGCACAACCTCCAGCATCTGTGAGCACAAAGTATTCCAACCCTAGAAATTTTCCAGGACTAACATGTAGGAGAGAACACACACTGATAACTGACAATGTTATGTAAAAAGCTAGAACAAAATTAGTGCTTATTGACTAGAGACACTATGTACTGCTGCCTTCCATCTAAGGTGACACTGAAAGATGCAATACCTGATGTGTCCTACATGCAGATCAGATATCAGATTGGAGCTATTTCCAGCTCCAATCTGATCTATCCTCTGTCACTAACCCTAATATTCCATAGGCAACCACCAGGATTGGGGCTTAGAGATCCAGAGAAGGCCCTTAGTTCTCTGGAAGTGTCCCTTTGAGATGAAAATGGCCCCTGCAGGGAACTTAATTCTGGCTTTGCTAACATTCTCCGTGTGTCCATTTTCCCTGGAGAGGAATCTCTGACCTGGGAAAGAAGGCTGACAGTAGGAAAAGGTACTTTTACAGGTCCTCACCACTTGTTTGACTCTGAGCCCTCCTGTTTCAAATCCAGTGTACTCAGGGCCTTCCTTCATGGTACACCAACACCTTCACTGTGGTAATTCAGAAAAAAAGGACTTAAAGTTGTAAAGGCCTTTAAATTCTAACTTGGATTTCCTACAGTCTGCATAGTGGTCTTGGAGATTTATCATGCATCTTTGTATAAAATAACCTCTCTGGCCCAGACACCTGTTGGTGTTGCCAAATGAAAACCAGGACATTTGTGGATGAAGGAGTCCTATATTCCTGCAGATTTTCCGTTCCAGGGTCACATATAGGAGAAATATATGTAAAGATTTTCAGTATTTATAGGTCTTTAATTTTAGATAATTCAAGATCCAGGTCCTGGAGGAACATGTTCCTTTTTTGAAAACAGTTCTTGATTGAGGTGAAAGGTCAGGTCCCCTGTCAAGTTCCCTTCTTCTCCTCCTACTACAGACAGGGACCTGTCTTGATCTTATACATCTCCTAGAGTTCCTCCTACACACAGCAAGAGGTCACTCAGTATCAGCACTTTGCCCACTGACCCTGGTGGTATGGATTCAGGGTCATCAATTGGAGGCAGCAGTTGCTTGGTAAAAGGGTTCATCTCCATGAAGGAGACCTACATTCTATAAGACTCATTCTAGCCACATTGGACACCGTGCTGGTCTTGTGGGCTCCAGATACTGGTCTTTTCTATTCATGACCTCAGAAACCACAGATATATGTGGACACAAACATCCTTGTGTCTGTCAGGTGTGTGACCAGTTGGTTGAAGGAACATGTCTATCAGGTGTGTCCTTCTGGGCCTGTGACTCTAGCTACACCTCATGGCACACCTGGATGTCCCAAATACCCAGCTGAGAAAAATCTTGCAGTGATCACTAAAGGTAGATGGAGAAATGGGCTTGAGGCCTCGGGGGCTCTGAGCATGGTGTGGAAGGTGATGGAGGCAGAGGCATCTAAAGGCTGTCCTGTCCTCTCCTCTGTCTCTGCTGCTGTCTGCAGCTTCACTGAGTTCTCTTAGATGAACTTGTGTCCTGAAGCTCCCTCAGACCTAACCCTCTCTCATCACACTGAGTGCCTGACACTGTATGAGTCTGTGTTCACTAGGATTTCCTATCATGGAAATCCATAGGATATGTCTAGGGATTTGGATTATTATCACCTGACAACTGCTCCTTCCTGTGGGATAGCCCATTTGATTTCATTTATCTCACCTCCCAACTGTTTTAACTCCTGAAGATGATATTTGAAGGCTGCATGGTTGTTCTGTACTTGGAAGACTTTATCTACATTAAGACTCATTTATGGAAATGTCCTTCCTGAGCACTTTCCATCTGGACCAAGGTCTGTGTCCATTTCTCAATGATCAGTCCTCTTTTCCCTCATCAAGGCCATGCATGATATTTGTTAATATTCCCCTTGGGATTATGAGAGCTTCTGGAGGTATCCTGTGGTCTTTCTGGTGCCTGGAAACGTAACATGGCCTCCTAATGGTCTTCTCCTGTCCTCCAGGAATCCAGCATCTCCCCATCAGTGCTCCCTCCACTGTGGCTCTGAGACACCTGGTGTACCAGGTGGTGGGGCTCTGCTGGGATTCTGGACATCTTGTATTCCCTGTTTAATCAGTGATCATTCAGTCTGTAATTTTATTTCTTCCATTGGTTAACAAAAACAGAGTGATGTTAATTCCATCCAGATTTTTGTAGATTTGAGTATGTGGGTATAGTTTTCTATTCGTTTACAGGTTGGAGAAAAAGGTAGGTACAATTTTAGTAGAAAGTTAGAACTCTTATTTGAATCAGGGTTCTAAGATCAATAATTGAAAATGACATTTGCACATCATGACTGAAAACACAATAACAGAAACAGAAGGAAATTCATAAAATTTTAGACTTGTCAGTGATCTTTTTTTAGCTGGAGTTAAGAAGATCCATCAGAGGTGGTCTGGCTAAATTTCAGGTAATAATGTTTTCTGGAGGATGTCCTTGTTTTGGTCTTGAAACAACAGAAGTACCTGGGACATCACATCAGGAACAGGAATTCTCAGTCGTTAACCACAGGACACATCAGTGATGATGCTGGTCCAGCTCAAATGCAAGGCAGGGAGAGGAGGTGGAGGTGCATCTGACTTCCCAGGATAATTGTGACCTTGAGGTCTACGGTCACCTCTGAGGGACAGTGGCCTGTGTATGAGAATCGTAGCTCTGCCTTTAGGAGAAAGGCAACTGTGGGAGGTGGGTATGCAAACCTTTTGTTCTATTAATTATGAACCTGTTTGAAAGGAGACCATAATCTTATGACTGTTACTAGCTATACAGGTATGTTTCAATATTTTAGGAAAATTTAGATATATAAGACTGATACTATTACTGTAGTTTTGTAGTATAATTTCAAGTCAGGGATTATGATGCCTCCTGCCTTGCCTTTATTGCTTAGAATTGCCTTTGCTATTCTAGGTCTCTTCTGGTTCCAGATGAATTTTAGGATTGATTTCTCTAGATCTATGAGGTATGTTAGTGGTATTTTGATTGGGATTTCTCTGAATCTGCATAGTAACTTTGGGAGAATGGCCATTTTCACAATGTTTGTTTTTCTTATCCATGAACAGGGGATGTCTTTCTATTTTCTGAGGTCCTGTTCAATTTCCTTTTTCAGGGTATTATAATTTTCCCTATAGAGGTCTTTTACTTCTTTCGTGAGATTAACTCCTAAGTATTTCATTTTTTTGGATGCTAGTGTGAAGGGTGTGGCTTCGCTTATTTCTCTCTCAGTACTTTTGTTGTTAGTGTATAGAAATGCTGTCGATTTTTGAGTATTGCCTTTGTATCCAGCTACCTTGCTGAATTTATTTACTATATCTAGGAGTCTTTCAATAGAGTTTTGGGGGTCTTCTATGTAAAGTATCATGTCATCTGCAAATAATGATAATTTAACTTCCTCTTTTTCTATCTTTACTCCTTTTATTTCTCTTTCCTGTGTTATTGCTCTGGCTAGTATTTCCAGTACTATGTTGGACAGGAGCAGTGACAGGGGACATCCTTGTCTTGAGCCTGATTTTAAGGTAAAGGCTTTCAGTTTTAACCATTTAATATGATGCTGACTGTTGGTTTGTCATAGATGACCTTTATCATATTGAGGTAAAGACCATCTATTCCAATTCTCTGTAAGGTTCTTATCCTGAATGAGTGTTGGATCTTATCAAAAGCTTTTTCTGCATCTATAGAGATGGTCATTTGGTTCTTACTTTCTGGCTCTATTGATTTGGTGAATTACATTTATTTATTTGTGTATGTTGAGCCATCCCTGCATTCCTGGGATGAATCCCACTTGGTCATGGTGTATAATCTTCTTGATGATTTGCTGCATCCTGTTTGCCAATATTTTATTGAGAATTTTTGCATCTATGTTCATTAGTGAGATTGGCCTATAGTTCTCTTTTTTAGTTGGGTCTTTCTCTGGTTTTGGTACTAGAGTAATGTTTCAATGGTTTTATTTTGTTTTGTTTGACTTTATTATGTGTGATTGTATGAACAGCTGTTTTGAAGAAAACAAAGCATTATGGCAGCCATTGCTGATTTAATATAATCTTGCTTTGAAGTCCTACCATGCTTCTATTCTTCTATTACCATCGGTTCTCTTATGTTGTGTCTTATTGGGATTTTAATATATGTGATAGCATAAACAAAAATTTTTATGGATAATTAAATATTATAGTAGGCATTGATCATTCTTTGTTATTCAGTTTAGAATACCCTGTAATTCTCTCATTCTTTTGAATGGTTTTAAACTATTTTTATGTTTGATATTATTGTATTTGAAACCATGTTCAACTATAGCCGAGAAAGAGATATTTTGATAGCTACTGTTAATGTCCGGTTGTCTTACTGTAAAGTACTGTGTTGCTTATGTTGTTCTATTACAATCTGTTTGTTCTGCCCTCTTTTGCTTTATTCTCTTTAAAATAAAAAAATGCTAAATTGACTTAAAAAAAGACTGATAAATACAGAATTAACTGAGGTAACCTGAGATAAAGTGAATACATGAAGGAAAATCTGTGAGAATCTGTTAAGAAATAATAAATATTATGATGCTGAAGTATTTAATATTGTATATGAGAAAGAGAGAAGGGAGAGAGAGAAAGAGAGAGAGAGACAGAGACAGAGAGAGAGAGACAGAGACAGAGAGAGAGAGAGAGAGAGAGACTATACTGTAATATGCAGTATTATGAATCCTTAATTTCTAAAGTCTAAAAGGAAAGTGAGGCCAAAGTCATGCTCAGTGTGCTGTCACAGGATGAGAACACTTAAATCCTTGGACGCTGCCCTGAGTCTAACCAGGTTGAATCCTCCTTTTCTCCCTGAGGTCTCTGTGGGCTACTGGGGTGGAATCTGGTGACCAGGTACGCTGAGAGGGCTGAAGAGAAGAGAGGGCTCTGCATTCTCAGAATTTAGAAGTAGAAACATGATGGATTGAATTTACTAAAATGAAACATTTATTTCTGAATGATACATGTTCTTCTTATCCAGAAAAAATTAGTACATTCATTTTAGATCATGATTAATTGCTGTGTTAAAGACATTCTATGGTTGTGTCTAGAGTGAAGCTTCTAGGTTGGTGAGGAGAAATTTGTTTTTCAGCACAATGAAAGAGAGCTCCATGGGAAACAAGAGTAGCAGAACATGAGCAGTGATTCTTGTCAACGCCTACATGACAGACTTGGAGTGATGTAGAGAGACAGAGTAGGAAATGTCTTGGGTATGGAGTGTCATGCCAGATACTGTAAGGACATCATTAACAACACTGCATCTGTATGTGAAGCTGGTTTTTGAGTTTGGTGGTCACAAGAAATCCCTGTTTGTTAAAAACATCCTAGATTTATGTCTGGGTTCACACTGAAGTCCTCTCACTGTGTCCTGCACTGTAAAACATGACCATGTCCCTGAAGGTGATGGAGTTCAGTTGTAGGGAACAGTGGCTCTTATCTGTGTCAGCAGTGAGAGAGAGGCAGCCTTGGAAAGCCAGGTGGTAGTTTGTGCTCCCCAACAAGTACCTCATCCACTGTAGAGTTTTCCCAGGAGGTTGGCAGATCCAAGTCCAGTAGTAACTTGAGACAGAGCCTCTGGTGACAGTGCATGTGAGGGACAGGATGCCTTTAGCTTCAACAGGCTTGGTCCTGACTCCCAAAATGTCATATCAGACAGCACACATGAGGACAAGGGGAGTCATGAAGAATCTATCATTTCCATACCCAGGCTCCTTAAACATCTAGAGAACCCAGGACCCTCCTCATTCAGGGGAGTAGCCATCAGGCACAGAAGGGTCCACACTGTGTGTATTTTGCCTGCAGATTGAATACCTCCCCAGTAGCTTAGGGAGTGTCAAGAATTTGTTCTGCTATGCCCTAGACTAATTTGAATGTATGTGTTGAGGGGGAACTTATAGGATGCTGAGCCAGGGTGACAGTCACTGGTGTCCAGTGTCTGGCTTTACTGTGTATGGGAGCTTCCCAGCCTGGCATTGACCATGTGAAATTTACCCCTGCCTAAGCTGTACTGTGTTCTTTGTTTTTGCATGGATGGTTCATGCATTCGATGAGCATGCAAAGGAAATGTTGAGGTTTTCCCTCCTGTCTTCTATTGTGACAGAAAATCCACTGTCAACCAGGTAGAAGGCACTTTGCACTGAGGAATCTAGCAGTCAACATTAGTGATAGCAATGCCACTTGGATGGGGGCTCTGGTGTCTAATTCACCAGTGAGGAGCCAGCTTTGAGTTCAGTTTAAATAGTTCACAAGCAGAAATACAAGGCAGATGACAGGTTATTACATGATTGGCTTCCTGAATTGAGTTAAGTCTCATATTGTCAGGTAAGTTAACTCTAAATAAATTACTAAAAAGCAATCATGTAATGTAATATAGGAACATCCTGGGGACAAGGAGAAGGGACTTGAGTGAAACAAGCAAAGTTAAAAGTATCCTTTATTGTATTACTTTGTTCCAACCAAACTCCTTGAAACAAGTTGGAAACAAGATACATGTTCTTTTAACTAAGGGAATCACAAGCTAGGAATAGTCAGACTGATCAATGCACAATCAGAAGAAAAGAAGCTGGGCAGTCAAGGCTGACTGCATTTAGAAAGGTGGTTATATGACAGTCAGCAGGAGGATAGGCAGAGGCCACTATTTGATTTTTCACTTGCTATCATGTCTGTAAGTTTGTTCTGCTAACTGTGCCTTTACTATTTTATAACCATGCTCTTACACTGTGAGACCATCAGGCTGTGGCTGCAATTACAATGTCCAGAGAACACTTCATGCAGGTGTTTTACTGGTGGAGGTGTACAGTGTACTTTGCCCACCTGTCCGGGACTATAATGGTCTACCTCCATCACATATGGGTCTTTCAGAATTTACATTGATTTACCCTCCAACATCTCTATTATTCTATGTTTATCATGTGTGTTTCACATCACTTGCTTAGCTCTTCAATATTCTTTTTAGTGCCCTTTTTAAATTGTTGATGTTTTGTTTAACTGTCCTTGTGTCTTATTAGTTATGCCTTCTGTGCTTGTGCCAGTTTTACATAGAATAGTTTTGTTATCCCCCTAAAATAACACTGACTGATTCACTTTGAGGCTTTTGGGTTCTTCTCCATCAGTGCCACATGAATGGGATTAGCGAGAGTTGGGAATTCTGGGAAGAATTCCGTTGGATTGCCCTCTTGTGTTACTATTTGGGTTGTTTGTTTGTTTTCTGTTGAGAGTAGTTAGTTTATTGCAGTGGACTATTTATTGTAGAGATGTCTGTGGTTAATTTCTATTTTTCAGTGATCTTCCCTGGATGTGATAAACCAGCAGCCTTTCTGTCTGTCCCAGTATTCAGCTCCCTCCATTTAATTGATACTTGATGTTGTAAAATGCTGGGCCTCATACACAGTTCTCGTACAGTGGGCCACAGTATTACTAATGACACTAAGTTCACATAGATATTTGCATTTCAAAGAAAGTCAATTCATAGCAATAGTTATGTTACTTTGATACAGTAATTAATCAGAATCCATTATGTCACTAAATGCAAAATGAAAATCAAACTTAAGGACCAATAAAGATTTACACTAATCTATTAAAAAGAGATCTATATGGTATGAACACTAAGAGAAACAAAACATTCACCTGCTGTGAACCTAAAGTAAATTTCTACTCAATGGAATACATTTGCCTTTGTAAATTAGAACATTTTTCAATGTCAACACTGTAATGTACATTAGTTATGTAAAGATTCATCAAGTTCAATAGCTGCACTAGTCAAGATGGACGTGTGTAAAAGAAGAGAAAGGAAAAGAAATTTCCAAATTAATAAACAAGATATGAGAAATTTTAGTATTTGGAAATGTAAATATGGGCAGGTGATGGGGTCTTGAGAACCCGATCATGGCTTGATTCACCCTCTCATTGCACAGTGGATTGGCAGGTTGTTAATGAAGGGCTTAGCTATAAGAGGGGCTATTTTTTGACCATCTATTGTCTCTCAGATGATTTGTGCATACCCAGTGTGAAGCACTCTCCTTAAACCAGCAGAGGCTGTGTGGAGCTCTTGGGCAACTATAAAAATGATGACAATGAACTCCAATCCTTCAGAACTTAATCACTCCACTCCATCCATTCTATTGCAGCAACAAAAAATGGACTCAGATACCTACCAAGCACCATGAGTTGGAGGATGTTTTCTAACAAAATGGAGAAGGTGGTGACACATTCTCTTCCTGTGTTGCTTAGTGTGGACGAAAACCTTATGGAAGTTAAAGTTATTATCAGCCACCATTTCCCCAGAATTACAGCTACTTGTTCACTAATGACATTTGCACTATGCCAAGATGTTAATGACTTGTACAGCTGTGCCACAAGAAAGAGATTTTAGAGACACCTCTTAGGGTGGTTCTCAAATACATGGGCAAAAATATACACTCTTTGCCACATGAATGTAATTTTGCCTCTGTGCTGAATAGCTCTTCAGGTAACATTTCCTCTTCCTTTTTAGATTTTGTGATTAATCCATGAATTATAATTATTTCAAATTATTTATCCATGTCAATATGATTATCATATAGCTGTTTAATGCACACCAGGAATTAGTCTTCATACTCTTGTAGATTTTATTTCACTAGTACTGCACTTATATGTTGTCTCTATCTTGCCATTTTCCCCATTCTAACTCTTACAGTTAATTCTTTTCCAGCAAAATGCATGTTCCACAGAAGTGTCCTGCTTACTTGAGGACACACACTAAAGCACTGGGTGAATTGCTCCACATATTTCCACCAGCAAATTATGCTGCAGGGAACCAGACAGAGACACAGTTGTTAAGAATATTTGAATTCAGGCTGAAATCTCTGGAAATGAAGACATTTTGAATGTGTCATTCTCACACAGGATAGGATCAGCAATGTGGATGTGGGATTGGAATGAGGTTTCCACCTCAGAGAAGATCTTTGTAGAAAGCATATTTAGTTCTTCATGGACAAGTGAAATTGTGTTTACTGTGCACAACATGTTGTTTTGAAATGCTTCTACACAGTGGAATGCTGCCACTGAACCAGTTAACACCCAAATTATGTGCTTAAACTTGTAGTGAGATTTAAGATTTTGCAGACATAAAACCAAGGAAATAGAGTACTCAGGAAGTGCAGGCTCAGAAATGGCAGAAAACCAACCCTGAGCCCCTCTGCCCAAAATGGGACATCAGTGACAAACTAAGACATTACTAGTGAAGGATGCCATTAGCAGATGAGGACCCTAGGGGTGAGAAGCAAGACATTATCCATGTCATGCCTGTGTCTGGGGACAACTGCACCTCTAAAAGGGTCTTGATATTAGAAACCACATCAAATGAAAGGAAAAGACATTATACTAAAGCTGAAGACCAAATGACACAGGGTACACATGTACAGGCTTCCTACAAATGTTTCTGAATTTTCTAATGTTATAAAATGAAAGAACAGCTGAATAATCAATTTTAATGAAGAAAACTTTCTGAAGTTTCAAAAGTCAAACAACAGAATAACTATAACCATAGACATAAGTAATCTCTCAGGGAATGAATCACACCACACTTAAAATCAAGCATAGAGCAAACAATTTTACTTTCAAAGGGCGATAGGAAGAGAATACAGCATATTTAATGCAATGTAACTGTTGTTCTATGTTTAAAAAATATAAACAATAGCAAATATTCAAAACAACCAACATCAGTTTCATATGCATGGAATTGGCTGGAGCTGAATTTAAATAATGTTCTTA
>PVJX010025491.1:0-26877 GCA_004027295.1 Dolichotis patagonum | reverse complement strand
CACACAAGGACTGCTCCACTTCACCGATCCCTGCAGGTTTTCTCATCAGCTATGTTTGAAACTCTTTAGTTCTCCAGAATTGGTGTGGTGACTTCCTCTTCACATCCTCAGAGTGGCAATGTGCCCATATTTGGAGTGAGTCACAATGCCCAGTGAGAGGATCTGCATACTGTGAGGATTTTACCTGTGGGAATACCATGAAAGAAGCTGGCAATTTTACTTTATACCTGCAATCTGGATACTGATGTAGATTTTATTTCCTGTGCTGGTCAGTTTGATATAAATCCATTTTGCCCTATAGCACCTCCCTGGGCCCACTATCTCGGGCTCTATATAGTGCATCAGGAATATCAAGGAGTCCCTCCTTCAAGTGGGAAACTTCTTTCAAATCTATATAATGATTCAAAACCCTGAATCAGAATGCAGTGTCCCCCAGCCCTCTACCTTGTGACTAGCTGTTGTCCCCTGAAGACTTCAGGTACCATTTGTCTATGGCCAAATTCCTGCTAAGGACCTGGTGTGAATGAGGAAATTTTTTTGTCTAAGGGCCAGGACATTATTCCTTTCTGTACATAGAGACACTGAAGAGGAAATCCTTAGGAATTTTCCAAATATCCATATTGGACTGAAACAGAGCACAAGAGTCACTCTGTTTCCAGTTATCTGGGCCAAGACAGTATTGGAACCACCACCAAGAATCCTATCATGAAGAGGCTCTCCAAAAATTAAAATGACAGCCACAGCATGGCAGCCTGATAGCAGAAGGAAATGCTCACAATTTTCCTTTCCTGACCTTCTCTTCCAGCACAGTCCCATGCAAGTCACAGGAACAGAAATTCTTGGCTAAGATAGTATCTTAGACTACTGCTGTTAGGCTCAGCAGCTGCAACTACACTACACCAGAGAAAACTGTGGCAGTCACCCTGGTTCAACCCCTTTGATGACCCAGATACACAAACACACTGGGCACTGGCAGAAGAAACCTCTATCACAGGCTGGGTCAGTGTGGAGGTCTCCCTGCAGCACCAGGCAGTTACTGTTGACCCTTCTCTCCTTGATGACAGCTCCACAGGATGAGGGTCCTGTGGACTCTAGTGTTTACAGTGGCTTGGGATTGTGATAAAACACTTCCCATGACTTCACTTGTCCTCAGGCATCCTGTCTGATCTGAACCTTTGGCTGTCAAGACCTTCCCTGCTGACACCTGACCAGAGACTTTCTCTAACCTGCTAAGTCATACATGGTTCTAGTGCAGTATCTGTGCCTGTAATTGTATCCATCAGCTGCCTGGGAAACTCTACAGTGAATGGTGTTGGAGAACACTGCAAAGTGACTCTGAGTAGGATTTAAAATTAACTAATTGGCTTTTTGTGTTTATATGTGAGTCTGTCCTAGGCATCGGCCCCTTGCCTGGTGACAGGAGCTGATTCATAGGAAATAAAACTCTATAAATCACTGGTCTTGACTGAGGGCTGCTGTGGGCTCTGATGCCAGAGATACCTCAAAAGGAAAGATAAGACCACATTTGAGGACACCTTGGCTCCAAGACTAGTTAAGTTAATAGAAACTGCAGCTGAGGAATCTCACGCCTGCAGTTGCCCTCCTACCATAAATGTCATCCTGGAGTAAGATGGCTCCCCTAAATTTGCTACTTTGAGAAGTCTTTGAAGTGACTCCCGAGTTCCTGCCCAGTTCCTGTGGTTTCCTCAGTTTCACCACTCTTTGTTTGGACATAATAATAAATATGGGCAGTCCAGAGAAGTCTGACTTCACCCTCAGAATCTTGAACTCAGGTAAAGGGTTTTAACCATCTTGGAACTCTAAAATCAAATCACTTGTCTCATTTATTTAAGCCTTTGCTGTACACTTGTTTGGGAGATTGGGGATCTATGTCAGGACCCAATCATGACACACAACATAATTTTTTTCTTTTTTAAAAAGTTTAATTTAAAGAGAAAAACAAAAAAAACAGCAAATGGTAGAAATAATGCAGAATTTCAAAGAAAATAAAGAGTAAGATATCAATAGTTCATAAATTACATATTGTCCTCTTAGAAACAGTTGTTCTTTACAAAATTAAAGCACATAAGTGTACATTCAAACAGTGAGACTTAAAACAGATCTGTTCAATGATCTAACAAAAACTTACAAATATGTTTATCAACCCTACACACTTAAACATACATTCAGCATAATTTTTAAATAATTGTTTATTTTTAGGGTGCATTAAAGTAATGTGTTGTATTTACTTGATACAGTTGTCTCTATCTTGAGTCAGAAAAATTTATCTTGGCTTCTCCAATGCTGAATTGAGATACAAACTCAAGTGAATCTCATTGTCTTTTATGTTACAAAAGTACCAAGGAGAGACTTCCCAAAGGCCCCTGGGGAAGATAGCCAGTGCCTTTAGGGTCACCACACTCCCATTTCATGGAGAAATGTCATTGTATTCTCTCAGCTCCCTCCAGCAGAGGAAAAGACCCCTTTCCAGGCCAAGGAGACTGTTCCATGCTAGCAAACAGGATAGGGATTTCTGTGACTTTACGGAGAATCTGAGTTCCTTAGTAAACTCCCTGAAGAATACAATACAAATGGGTCCTTACTCTAGAAAGACACTCCTTACCATAAAATGCTAAGGAGCAGTAGGATATGAGGGGAAAAAGACTCTATTTGAATCACAGGAGTCCAGTTGGTAGACTCTTAAAGACTGAAGCATGGAGAAACACAACGTCTTGTCAATGACCATGGCAGACCCGATGTTGGGCTTGAGAAAGGCAGTAGCTTTTCTTGCATTTGTTTGGGAACCTGTCTTTGACAATGGTGTCTGCTGTTAAAGAAAGCCTTAGAGCTCTGAATGCTCTCCGTTGCCTGGTGGGTGCACCCCATGGGTTTCTTTCAGAGGTAGCAATTCGGCCATGGGCCTGGGTGTCTTATGGTTCTCATTTTTCTCCTTGTCCCTCACGCTCCTTCTCCTGTTAAAGAAAAGGTGCCAGGGTTGGGCCAGGCCTGGTGAAGCCTCTCAGATCTGCTTCCACATTGTTGCATATTTGGAAACTCCATCTCCTTCAGTAACTTCTGGGCCTGGGTCCTACACCCCAGGAAAGGATCCAAGTACATAGGGCAGTTCAGATGCAGTGGCAACACACAGCTCAGTGCACCTGTCCAAACAAAGTGGTCCATCTCCAGAGACTTGCCCAGGACCTGTCCTCCTGACAGCTGAGCTTCTTGGCAGCCAATGTCATTGCCATGCATTACTGTGTGAGAGACACAGGGAGGGACCACAATGCAACCCAGACACAAAAGTACCTATGGTGTCCATCTAACAGAGGACCCAGGCCTAGCAGTAGATGCTTAGAAACACAGAGCAAAGCCCCAGAAGCAGGAGAGGGACACATACTTCTGCTGTAGTCTCATGAAAACAGCCTCATCCAAGACACTTATTGCCTTCCTCACCTGTGTTTCTTCCTTTACTATGCCCTCATGAAGAAAGTCACCATACAAATCTGCCTACCTAACTGGGATATTCTGAAAGAGTCCTTATAAAGTCTTGGGCCTCTGATCCAGGAAACATTGCACTGTTGAGGAGGCACTGGGAAAGCCCTGGATTGTGCCAAAGCACACACTATCATAGATCTTCACTCTAGTCTGGGAATACGTTTGGTGGAATTTTTCTGCATCTTGAATTTCTGGATGGTTTATATTGTGTGGTCAAACTGTTCTCATGTAACATTTTCAAATAGTGCTTCAAGCTACAGTAAAATAAATCAGGTTTTCCATTTTTCCTGAGGAAACTGGGGAAGAAATTATGTGGTCTGTACAATTAAAAAACGTGTTTGAGAGGATTATTGTCACAGAATATGAATGCTTTTCCCCAGGGAGTGACTCTCACTCTGGATGAACCCTACTAAATTCTGGAGCCCAAATATGGTCAACATTGCTCAGGATATGAATGTTTCCTAGCTCATCTTCCTTTCCACACTGGGTCTCCTACAGTGTCAGCATGCAGAAAGAGTGGATTTTGAATCAGAATTCACAGAACATGAGTGTTAACTTTTTTGTTTCCTTTTGCCTGCAGAGGTTCTGTCCCAGTTGCAGCTTAAGGAGTCAAGCATAGAAGTTGTGAAGTCCCCACAGACTATCCATGGGGACATTGGTTTTTTATTTAAAGAGGAAAAAAACAAAACAAAATAAAACAGAATAAAGGGTAGTGACAATACAGTATTTCAAGGAAAAAAGGAGGAGTACAACAGCAATAAAACCTAAGAAATTATTACTTGACTAATTACATACTGACTTCTTGGAAATAGTTGTTCTAATTACAAAGTTAAAACATGTAAAGTATACATTCAATCAGTGAGACTATTAACAGTTCTGCTCGACAATCTGACAAAAACAACAGTATGGTCATCCATCTTACCCAATCAAATATACATGCAATTATATCAATAGGGTAAAATTAAACACAACAAAACAGAGCAATGCGGAACACAAGAAAGCAAAGTAAGACATAAACTTCAAAGCTAGACAATTTGAGATATTCACTCTCTATCATATTGACTCTTCATTTCTTCCCAAATAGTTGTCCAGATTGTCACATATAGGGAATTCACATGAAACAACCTAGTATGGAATTGATCTGAGCAGGACGAGGGGGACATTACAGGTCTTCAAGACCAGACATTAGGGAAGCCATGAATGGCTGTCATAGTGTCTCTCATGATTCTTAAAACAGCTGTCCATACCTTAATATGTGTTGAACTTAAACAAGGCAAAGCAAGCTAAGATCACTTTGAATGAAAAGTGGTAGTTTTGCTGGAGTTCACATCATGACATTATGGAATCAACACTGGGTATTGTAGTATCTCTTTTTCTTAAATGTAGTTGTTCATTTCAACATGTGTTATATAGTTGGTTCTCCTAAACTATTTATAAGCTCTACACATACATGAGTCTCTACATGTATATCTATCATTTCTATATTAGCAGGAAAAACAAAACAGAGCAAAATAAAACAAAACAATTCCTAGAAAAGCATGAGGCAGAAAAGACACATAAAACCACAATACAAGGTGATCTACAATGGTTACCATGGTGTCTCAGCAGTGTATAACAACATTAATAAAAACGAAGCATTGGAAGTATTATAAGACTTCAAAAGCAAGTAATAATCAAACCAGAGTGGGTATCTTAGTGAATCTTGTCATCTTCAGTGTAGTTGCCTATACACTTAGACTTGATGCTGTCAGTCATAACAAATTTAAATAAAATCAGTCAATACAAAGTAGCAATCTAACAAACCAGATTCAATCTCCAGCCGAGATTGGTGTATCCTGCAAAACTCTCTATAGAAACTAATGGAGAAAAAAACATGCTTCCATGACAAAGAGGAGCTAAGAGAATTTGTGACCACCAGTCCAACCCTACAAAAAATACTGAAGGACATACTAGGGAGAGATAACAAGAACACAAGCATTTCAGGAACAGTGGCAAAGAGGCCTCAGCGAACAAGGCATACGGTGGAGTGGAAGAGAAAAATAGACTATCTTTGGCAGCAAAATAGAATAGCAAAAATGAGGCAGAGAAGATAGGCTATAATCTCTAGTATAGAGGGCCTTGAAATACTAACAGAGAGAAACACAAGCAGAGTAGATCAGGAGATAGGGTCCATTGAGCTGCTCTATATAGGGAGGCAGTGAGACCCAAAACAAGCAGTGCACCCCATGGGAGTGAAAGGGGAGGAATTGTCTAAAAAAGGGAGGCAAAGGATACTGTTAATGGGGTAACAAGGTTTAACATTTACATGATTCTCTCCACTCTGCTTGGATGGATTGTGTGCTGTTCCAGTTTGTCTACTTACGCTAGACTTGAGGACATTGTCAGCTATCCCAAAAATAAGAGGACATATTATGGTAATCACCCCTAATTTTTCTATCAACTTAACCTGAAGCCCTTTATAACTTATACTGTCTTATTATGGCTGACCTTATTTGAATCTGGTTTGTTAGATTGCTACTTTGTATTGACTGATCTTATTTAAAACTGTTGTGATGGGTAGCACCAATACTCAGAGCATAGGCAACTACAATGATGATGACAAGATTCACTAAGATACCCACTCTGGTTTGACTATTACTTGCTTTTGAAGTCTTATAATGTCTCTAATGTTTTGTTTTTATTAATGTTGTTATATACTGCTGAGACACCATGGTAACCATTGTAGATCACCTTGTATTGCAGTTTTGTGTGACTTTTCTGCCTCCTACTTTTCTAGGAATTGTTTTATCTTGCTTTGTTTTGTTTTTCCTGCTAATATAGAAATTATAGATATACATGTAGAGACTCACACATGTGTAGAGCTTAAAACAGCTTACGAGAACCAACTATATAACGCATGTTGAAATAAACAACTACCTTGAAGAAAAAGAGACACTACAATACCCAGTGCTGATTCCATAATGTCATGATGTGAAGTCCAGCAAAACTATCACTTTTCATTCAAAGTGATCTTAGCTCAGTTTGCCTTGTCTAAATTCAATAAACATTAAGGTATGGACAGCTGTTTTGAGGAGAATGAGGGGGGACATTGTTTTGAGCACCAGGATTACTTGGCACTGGATCAGGAAGCCCTAGGGAGAGGTCTTGAGTGGCAGGGAAGGACACACTACAGGTCCAAGTGGTATAATGAGTATGCAGCTTCTACTCAAGGCCAAGTGACTATCATCCCTGACACATCCCACAACCAGCTCTCTCTGCAGCTGAGCATTGTGAGTTCAGAAGGCACAACTGGGTATTATTGCACAAGACACACTTTGAGAGGACATCAGTGTGATAAGTAGACACATACCTCTCTGATGGGTCCCTCAGAACCAATGGGGACACTCAGAACCAGATGACACTAATGACAAGCTTGTGGTGAGGGGAGACCTACATCAGGGTATTCCCAGGATATGCACAGGGCTTAAAGTAATAAACATGCATCATGCAACTCCCTATTGTGTCCTGAAGTGGTTTTGATCCACAGATTAACAAGAAAGCTTTCAGAAGAAGCACTTTTATATGGTTTTTGAAAATGTTAGTTTTTCAGAGTTCATATCCACCCCCCAGGACAAGGGATTGTGCCCTGGGGGTTCTGCTGGCCCAGGTTCTCCATGCCCAGCTTCCACCTCTCAATTAAGGGAGCCAAGAGCCTGTAGAGGAGTGGGGATTGCCCAAGTTGTGTCCTGGTGACCGGGGGAAAGTTGGAGACATACGTTCCTGGTGTTTGAGTTTCTGGGGGGCTACCAGGGACACCGGACTAGGCCCAAAAGTTTTCAGGGACTCAGTCGACCATGCCTGTGGCCTTCTTTTAGTTTGTGAGGCAGACTGTGTACAACGACTCTGGGATTCTTTGGGCTGGCCTGTGGAGATCTTAAGACCAGCAATGCCAGCAATTGAGTTCATATCCACACCCATAATTCAGGGGATTCTGTCCAGGGGGCTCTGCTGGCCCCAGTTCTCTACAACCAGCTTCTACCTCTCAATTAAGAGACCAAGAGCCTGAAGGGTAGCTGAGACTGCTCCAGGAGCTGAGGGTAAAGGAGGTGATTCACCACACACCAAGAGGAAGCTTTGGAACACCACTCAAACCAAGGAAATGAAAAATGACAACAGGAAAGACCAAAAGGCAGGCTCAAATCTCCAGCCCATCCCAAGAAAGCCTTGGGGCCAAGTGCATAGAAGAAAATAGAAGCCATACACCTGCAATGACTGAAAAGATATCAACTGAAATAAAGAAGCAACTAGGGAAATCTATGGAGAAATTAAAATCAGAAATAATTACTGAGGTAAAAAACAAATGGTAAAAGTAGTGAAAGAAATAGTGAACACCCTAGTGAATACACAGCTAAAAAATTAGAGGAGCAAAGCAAACAGATAGAATCCTTGAATGAATACTATAAGAAACAAACAGAATACATAAAGCAGATTCAAAGAGATATACAGGAAATCAAAAATTCTATTAAAAGCTGTCAAAACCACTTCAATAAAAGTGAAGATAAAATTTCAAACCTCGAAGATAAGATCACAGCAAGTGAAAAGGAAAGGAAAGATCTTTTAGTAATAACAAGGAATCAGGAAATAACATTTTAACAGCTGCAAGATGATGCAAAGAAAAATAACATAAGATTCATAAGGATAAATTAAAGAGAAGTGAACAGCCCAAAAGATATCAAGAGGATATTTACAGAAGTAATAGCTGAAAACTTCCCAAACATGAGAACGGAAACTGACATTTGGATTAGTGAAGCTTATAGAACTCCAAATAACCATAACCAAAATAAAAGTACACCCAGACACATAATAATCACCATCTCAGAAATCCACCATAAGAACAAAATATTAGAAGCTGTTAGAGAGAGAAAAGACCAATCACCTATGAAGGGAAACCTATCAGAATCACAGGAGACTTCTCAACAAAAACAATGAAGTAAAGAAGAGCAAGGAATGAAGAGTTTCAGATCCTAAAGGAAAAGCAATTCCAACCCAGACTGACCTACTCTGCAAAACTGTCCCTCAAAATGGATGGAGAAATAAGATACTTGCATGACAAAGAACAGCTGAAAAACTTCATGAACACCAAACCAACCCTACAAAGAATAGTGAAAGATATTCTAGATACACATAGGATAAAACCACCAAGCAAGGAAGACAATTAAAGAGAATGGAAATGTAAAGATGCAACAGCAGAATTATGACATGTCAACAATAATCCAATACATAACAGTTATAACCATTAATGTAAATGGCTTCAACTCACCAATCAAAAGAAACAGACTGGCAGAATGGATCAAGAAACAACATGCAACCATATGCTGTCTACAAGAAACCCAACTAACCCAAAAGGAAACACATAGACTGAAAGTCAAAGGATGGAAAACAATACTTCATGCAACAAGAAACCAAAAAAAAGAGGGGGTAGCTATCCTGTTTGCAGACAATGTGAACTTTAAACCAAGAATGATCCAAAGAAATAAACAAAGTCTCTACATACCCGTTTGGGGAAAACTTCAAGAGAAAGAGATAACAATCTTAAATATATATGCACCATATTTTACAGAGCACCCAGCAATGCAAAGCAACTATTAACAGAAATGAAAAATCAAATAAGTAATAACACAATTATAACAGGAGGTTTAACATGCCATTAACAAAAAGGGACAGATCAGCTAGACAGAAAATCAGCAAAGAAATAACAGAACTGAATCACACATGTGAACAAATGGACTTGATAGATGTATACATTGTGTTCCATCCAACAACATCAGAATATACATTCTTCTCAACAGTACATGGGACATTCTCTAAAATAGACCATATACTAGCCCATATAATATATATTTAAGTAAATGGAAAAGAATTGAAATTTTCCTATTCATGTTATTGGATCATAGTGCCATGAAACTAAAAATTAATGATAAAAGCAACTGTAAAAACCTCACAAACACATGGAAACTGAGTAATACACTCTTTAGCAATCAGTGGGTCATGGAGGAAATTAAAGGAGAAATGAAACAATATCTACAAGCAAATGAAAATACAAACACAACTTACAAGAATTTGTGGGATGCAATGATAGCAGTCTTCAGAGGGAAATTTACTGTACTGAGTTCCCACATCAGGAAGACAGAATGAACACAAATAAACAACCTGATGCTACAACTCAAACATGTAGCAAAATAAGAGCAAGCCAAGCTCAAAGCCAAAAGAAGTGGGGAAATTGTAAAGATTAGAGCAGAAATTAATGCAACAGAGTCTAAGAAAACAATTCAAAGAATCAATAAATTAAAGAGTTGGTTCTTTGAAAGAATAAATATAATTGATAAGCCCCTAGCCAATCATATTTTAAAAAGCAAAGAAAAAACTCACATTCATTCAATAAGGAATGAAAAAGGTGAAATTACTACAGACTCTGTGGAAATACAGAAGATCATTGACACCGTTTTTATCGAACCTCTACTCTCATAGGTTCGATAACACAGAAGAAATACACAGATTCCTAGATACATATGAACTAACAAAGCTGGATCAGGAAGATGTAAATTGAAAATGTAATTAACTCCTTGCCAAAAAGAAGAGCACGGGCCCAGATGGATTCACTGCAGAATTCTACAAGAAATACAAAGAAGACTTAATTCCAATACTCCTGACACTCTTCAATGAAATTGAAAGGGAAGCAATTCTTCCTAAGTCACTGCTGGAAGCAAATATTACTCCAGTATCAAAACCTGAGAAAGACCCTAAAAAGGAGAACTATAGGTCAATCTCCCTAATGAAAATAGATGCAAAAATTCTTAATAAAATATTGGCCAACAGGGTGCACTAAATCATCAAGAAAATTATACACCATGACCAAGTGGGATTCATCCCAGGAATGCAGGGATGGTTCAACATACAGAAATCAATAAATGTAATCCACCATATCAATATAGCCACATGATCATCTCTATAGATGCAGAAAAAGCTTTTAATAAGGTCCAACACTCATTCAGGATAAGAACGTTACAGAGTATCGGAATAGATGGTCTTTACCTCAATATGATAAAACCATCTATGACAAAACAACAGCCAGCATCATATTAAATGGCCAAAAAGTGAAAGCTTTTATCTTATACTCTGGCACAAGATAAGGATGTTGCCTATCACTGCTCCTATTCAACATAGTACTGGAAATACTAGCCAGAGCAATTAGACAAGAGAGAGAAATAAGAAGAATAAAGATAGGAAAAGAGAAAGTTAAATTATCATTATTTGCAGATGACATGATACTTTACATAGAAAACCCCCAAAACTCCATTGAAAGACTCCTAGATATAATAAATAAATTCAGCAATGTAGCTGGATACAAAGTCAATACTCAAAAATCAATAGCATTCCCATGAACTAACAACAAAAATACTGAGAAAAAATAAGAGAATCCACACCCTTCACACTAGCATCCAAAAAAATGAAATACTTAAGAATTAACCTATCAGCTGAGATCCACGCCATGCTGGAACATAGGGCGCCGAGCCAACTAGTAAGCAGCCTGCTGCCTACCAGGGCACGGGCTTAGAATCAAACATACCACCCCCCCGTTAACATTTGAGATCCAGCGATCTGGGTATCTCTTAGGAGGTGAACATATTTGGTACAGCAAGTCGGGAGAGTTTCCTTCTACTATTTCTGAAGGCAGATATTTTTATCACCGTTTTGCTTTGTCCTGATTAACGGTGTTGCTCTATTCAATACTCTGTGTTGATGTGTTTATAATGTTGTGTATTTCTTTGATTTTGCTGTGCCTAGTAGAAGAACAACTATTGTGAAGACAACGAGATATACAATGTTGCCTGTTACTGTTGTCCTGGTGACCTGCTATAATGTTCTGTGCCAGTTTCACTATACTGTCTCAGTTGGCTTTATTCCATCCTGTTTTATTGTAACTGTTTGCAGCCTCACTGTGTGTTCACTTTGTATGCCTTAATTTTGTAACATGAACAGCTATTTCTGGGAGGACAGTATGTGGTTTGTCAACTAGTGATTTATGGGGTTTTTTTTTGAGGTTTTGTATTGTTTCTACCCTTTTTTCTGTATTGCTTTTTTTCCTCTTTAAATAAAATTTTAAAAAAAGAATTGATCTATCAAAAGAAGTGAAAAAGCTCTACAAGGAAAATTATAATACTCTGAAAAAGAAATGATAGAGGACATCAGAAAATGGAAAGACATCCCTTGTTCATGGATAGGAAGAACAAACATTGTGAAAATGGACATTCTCCCAAAATTACAGATTCAATGCAATCCTAATCAAAATGCCACTAACATACCTCATAGATCTAGAGAAATCACTCCTAAAATTCATCTGGAACCAGAAGAGACCTAGAATAGCAAAGGTAATTCTAAGAAGCAAAAGCAATGCAGGAGGCATCACAATCCCTGACTTGAAATTATACTAAAAAGCTACTGTAATAGAATCAACATGGTACTACAATAAACACAGATATGAAGATCAATGGAATGCACTGAAAGAGACAACCACAACCACAAACTCACTCAACCACCTTATCTTTGATAAAGGGGCCACACATGCTCGCTGGAAGAACAACAGTCTCTTTAACAAATGGTGCTTGAAAAATTGGTTATCCATATGCAGAAGACTAAAACTAGACCCATGCCTATCACCATGCACTAAACTAAAATCTAAATGGATCAAAGAGCTAAATATTAAAACAGAAACACTAAATCTGTTGGAAGACCAAGTAGGTAAAACCCACGAAGATATAGGGGTAGGTAGAGAATTCAGGAACAAGAATCAAACCTCATGGGAAATACTTCCCAGAATCAATAACTGGGATGATATCTTATTAAAGGGTTTCTGCATGTCAAAAGAGATTTCCAGCAGAATGAAAAGAAAACCCACAAATTGAAAAAAAATCTTAATGGACTGTCCCTCAGACAAAGGATTTCTGTCTAGAACTTACAAAGAATTTAAAAAAAATCAGACCCTCGAAATTCAAAGACCCAATCCAAAAATGGGCATCTGAAATGAATGCACAGTTCTCAAATGAAGAAATACGAATGGCAAATAAAATACATGAAAAATGTTCATCATCATTAGTCGTGAGAGAAATGCAAATTAAAACCACAGTGGGTTTTTGTTTCACCCCAGAAAAAATGGGCAGGATAAGGAAAACTACCAACAAAAAATTCTGGAGAGGCTGTGGGGGAAAAGGAACTTGTCTGCACTTTTGTTGGGAGTGTAGACTGGTGCAACCACTGTGGAGGTCAGTCTGGAGATTCCTCAAAAGCTGGGTTTGGAAGTTCCATTTGACCCAGCTATTCCACTTCTAGGCATATTCCCAAAAGAACTGAAGGCATCATACCACAGTGATATATGTGCACCCATGTTTATAGCAGCACAATTTGTAATAGCCACATCTTGGAAACAACCTAAGTACCCATCAACTGAGGAATGGAAAAAAAAGTTGTGGCATTTTTATACAATGGAATACTCCTCAGCTATAAAGAATGATCACATTGAGATATTTATAATTCAATGGACACGACTTGAGACCATACTCATAAGTGAAATAAACCAAAATCACATGTGTAAATACTGTATAGTCTCCCTAGTATGAGAGTTGGTAAGAGTATATAAGATTTTATGGTAATCATGATTCCCCATTTCATTGCTTTGAAGCCTTTCAATGTTTTCACTCATCAGTTGGAATGGTTTTAATCTGTTTTGTTTGACTTTATTACATGTGATGGTATGAACAGCTATTTGAAGAAAACAAAACTTTATGGCAGCCATTGCTGATTTAATATCATCTTGCTTAGAAGTTGTACCATGCTTCTACTCTGCTATTACCACTGGTTATATCATGTTGTGTCTTATTGGGATTTTAATATATGTGCTAGTATAAACAAATCTTTTTATTGAAAATGAGTTATTATAGTAGTCATTGATCACAGTTATTCGGTTCAGAATGTCCTGTAATTATTTCATTCTTTTGAATGGTTTTATACTATTTTGGTATGTTTTATATTATTTTATTTGAAACTATGCTTAACTATAGCAGAGAAAGAGATATTTTGACAGATACTGTTGATACCCGGTTGTCTTATTGTAAAGTGCTATGTTGCCTATGTTGTTCTGTTCTCATCTGCTTTGTTCTGCCCTCTTTTGTTTTATTCTCTTTAAAACTAAAAAAAAAGAAAATGTTAGGTTTTCTTAACCCAAAACAAAAATTAACGTGTGGTCCTCCATATAATGGAGAGGAGAATACACACAATTATCAATCACAAGAAGCCTAATAAACATGACACCTTAAAGAATGACTTGCTGGAAAAAAATTATTTTGGTTTTTCTATCGATTTATGCTTCTGTTTTTAGACAAGAGGCTTTTGCATTCATGTCATTTTTTCACCCGAGTTCCATTTTGTAACCTTTTTTTTTAATTAATGTAAAATTCACTTAATACAAAATTGATCATTTGCAAGTGTACAGTTTGGCCACATTTAGTACATTTAACTACTACCTCTATCTACTTCCAAAACATTTTTACTTCACAATGAAATATTGAGCATGAAGGGCACCAACTTCCCATTTTCTCCTTCCTATGACCCCCTACTAAGTGTACACCTTGTGATTCTTTTGCATTTTTAATTCATTTATACATAGTGAGTATGTTTAACTTGGGGGTTTGATACATACACATATTGCAACTTGATCATTTTTACTCCACTTATTCTCAAACCCTTCCATCTCCTTTTGTTCCCCAGATCCCCTTCATACCCATAGTCTGCATCTCTACTTCAAAACATGAGCTTTCATTTTGTGCTCTAAATTGTTTATATTTGGTTCCTTTATATCAAACCTTCATGTGATTTTTGGCTTTTTAAAACTGAATTATTTTACTTTGCAATAAGATATCAAAACTCATCTATATTCCTGAAAATATTGCTTCTTTATGATTAATACTCCATTGTTTAGATATTCCATATTAACTTTATTCATCTTTTCGTGGGTATAGGCTGCTTCCATGATTTAGTTTGTGTGAACTGTGCTAGAATAAATATTTATACACACATATATTGATATACTATGATGGCTTTACCTCTTTCAAGAAGATGTAGAGTAAAGGCATACCCAGGTGAAAGGGAAATTGTATATTTAGTTTTTGGGAGTTATTCAAAATGACATCAAAAGTGATGGTACTAGTTTAAATACCCACCACTATGTGTACAAGTTCTTTTCATCCTCTATAACCTCCTTAGCATTGGTTGTTCCTTGAATCTGGGATAAAGACCATTTACTGCAGTCACATGCACTGTCAGGGTTGATTTGAATTAATTTCTTTAGTGGCCAAAGAGGCTGAACTTTTTTTCCATGTACTTATTAAAATTCATATTTTTGAGAAGTATCTATTCATCTTAATTTCTTATTTTTAATTCTGTTTTTTACCTTTGGTGGTCATAATAGTGACTTTTCTATTGTTGTTGTAACAAAATATCCAACATCCAAAATTATGGGAAAAAATGTTTATTTAGCAGCAGTTTATGGAGGTTACAGTCTGAAATTAGCTAACTCCAAAGCAAGTTGCCATGACAGGGGGGAAACACTTCAAGGTGTCAGAAGACAGCAAAATAAGCATGAGCAAAAATGGAAAGCAAGCCTCTCTTCATCCCTACATTTTCAGTAGGTTACTTATCCTGCAAAGGAGGGTACAGCACTCATCATCTCAGTGCCATCCTTTTGCACAGAGTGAGGATGTTTGCAAAGGGAGCACCATGGCTCCTGCTGAGTCCCTTAGATAAACTTTTAAAATTTTAAGTTGACACAGTATATCAACCATTACAATCCATTTATCCTCCATAACCTCCTCAAAATATGTTTATTACCAGATAATGGATATTCCCACTGGAGTAAGATGGACTCTTCGTATTGTTTTGATTTGCATTTCTTTAATGGCCAAAGATGCTGAACTTTTTTTCATGTATTAATTCTAAATCTGTATTTTTGAGAAGTATCTGTGCATTTCAATTGCCTATTTTTAATTGGGTCTTTTACTTTTGATGCCCTAGTGTTTATAGTTCTCTATACATTCCTGATACTACTCCTCTATCTGCAGAGTAGATGTCACAGTTTTTCCCATTCTCTTCTTGTCTTTACACTCCATTTGTTGTTTCCTTTGCTGTGCAGAGATTTTAAATTTAAAATAATATTTGTTGATTATTAATATTATTTCTTGTGAAGGTAGGGTTCTGTTCAGGAAGTTGTTGCTTATGGTTATGTTATCAAGAGTTTTGCCAGGTTTTTTTTTTTCAGCAGACCAGCACTGGTGTTTCTGTGTATATGGGACTTTGATTCATTTTATTTAGTTTTAGTGCATTATGAAAGATATGAACCCAAATTCACCCTTTTGCATATGGATGACCAGTGTTTCCAGACATATTGGTAAAGTGATCTTCATTCTGTCTGGCATGTAGTATTGGCCCATGGGTTTGTCTGCATCCTCTATTTTATTCCATCTGTTAATATTTATTTTTGTACCAGTACCATGATGGTTCACTTCTGTAACTTTGTACTATAGCTTTTAGTCTGGCATTGGGATGCCTTCCTCTTGTTAGGCAGTAGTGCTTTTGTTCTTCAGGGTCCCTTCTTGTTCATGGACATATTTACACAGAATGTATATTTGTTTGGAATTAGTCATTTTAGTTTTATAAAAACTGATGGTACTTTAGCAGAGGATTTGTTAAATCTATGTAGCATTTTTTGTAATATGAACATTTTGCAAGTATTAGTTATGCCTATCCAAGAATACCTTATGCCTTTGTATTTGCTAACATCCTCTTCAATCTTCTTTTCAGGGTAGTATAGTTTCATTACAAAGGTTTTCTCATCCTTAGGTAGGTTAATTCCAAGCTATATAATATTTGTGAAACTACTGTGAATAGAAGTCTTTTAATTTTTTCTTGGTAACTGTGTATGAGAGAGAGAGAGAGACAGAGAGTTAGTGTGTGTGTGTGTGTGTGTGTGTGTGCGTCAGAATGCTATTTGTTTTGTATGTTTATTTTGTAACCTATCACTTTATTGAATTTGCTAATAGTTCAAAGAGTCCTTTGGTGGAGTTTGATTTTTTGGTTTGTATATTTGGGTTTTTTTTGACACTCTATTTAAACAGTCATGTTATCTGCCAGAAAAAATGTTTAGACTTTTCGTTTCTTGCCTCAGTTACTTTCATTGTTTTTCCTTAGTTGATCGTGAGAAATTCTGAATACTGTACTAGACAGAAATGGTGAGATTGGATATTATTACTTTATTCCAGATCTTAGAGGTTACCCTTTAAAATTTTCTCCATTTAGTATATATGGGTATTGGGAATGTCATGGATGACTTTTAAAATTTTTAGATAACTTTTTCTATATTTATTTTCACCAAGTTTTGTTTTTACAATTAACAAATGTTCAGAGGAAAAAAAAATGGTGGACCAGTAGGTAGCAGGAGAGGGACCCTCTCTGGGAGACACAGCTAAAATGCCAGAATAAAACACCCTGGAGAGACCCAAAGAGAGAGTGAGATGGACTCCCACAACCCACAAAAAAAACTAAAATGCGAAAAACCACTCAAATATGAGGTCCTGGGGCTACTATTAGTGAAGCCAAGATCAGCGAGCAGGGCACCCTACTCGAGCTGCCTGAATTCCTGCCTATCCTGAACAAGCAATCCGCAATGAAGTGACTGGCTTGAGCTGCTGGAGCATGGAGCTGAACAGCCCTGTGTGCAGCTCGCCTGGACCTGCCCGCATGCAACCTACCCAGAGGCACCGTGAATTCGCACCACAGCCGCACTGAAGTCAGAGGTCAGGGAGACCAGCAGCTCTTGGGGACCGGCATCAACACATGGTGAGTGATGGGAATAAGACTCACGCACAGGAAAGAGGAAACTGACTGGATGACATGTTGGATTGGGGCAGGAGAACCCTAACTCCATAAGGAAATGGCTTCACTTGGTTGGTCCCCTCATTGAGCAGATTGGTGGAATCTGCTTGGACTAGGCGGTGCCTCTGGTGGGGACCCAGTGAGTCACTGAAAGTCAAATCCCTGAGATCAGTGCACACTGATGCAGTGAAGGCATGCAAAGGTTGACTGGCCCGAGGGGAGGAGCCAGGACACACTGCCTGTGGGTGAACTCTAATCTCTGATAACCTATTGAAGAGGGCTAAAGCTCCAGCCTGCCCCCTCTAGAGGAGCCTTAACCAACAAGAAAAGGGTCTGGGAATTACACTGTACACTTGTATGGAAGGAACCAAAAACATGATGAAAGGGAGAAATAAGAAAAAATCCCTAGCCCCCAACACTGAGAATACTGATCCAGGAGAGGTAAATACAGAAGAGATTGAGGGCAACAAAAATGCAACATCAAACACAGCATTTGCAGACATAAAGAGATATGTTCAGGACCTCATAAGCGGGACCAAAACTGAAATATTAAATCAAATTAAACAAGAGATAAGTAGATTAATAAAAGAAGGGCTGGGCACCTCTCAAGAAGACACAGACAGAATAATGGAAGAAAAAAAAGGAGAGAAAAATTTAATGAAGAATTCAGAAAAAACCTAGGTTCATGAAGCAGGTTCAAAGAGATTATCAGGAAACTAAAGACTCCATAGAGAGCTGGCAAAACTGCTTGAAAGAAACCAAAGATAGACTATCAAAAATTGAACACAGGCTTGCAATGTGAGGTCATGAAGGGAAGATCTCTTAAAAATAACAAGGGAGCAGGCAGTAAAAATACAAAGACTGGAAGATGAGAAGAGCATCTATAACTTAAGAATAAAGTTTGTGAATGAAGAAGCAGGAATCAAAATAGAGGAATTACAAAGGCTATTCACAGAAATTATAAAGGAAAATTTTCCAAGCATAGAAAAAAGAAACGATATGCAGAGATATGAAGCATACAGAACTCCAGCCACCTACAAGCAAAACAGAGCTACACCCAGACACATAATAATCAAGATCCCAGAAATTCAATATAAGAACAGAATATTAAAAGCCATCAGAGAAAAGAAACAGATTACCTATGAAGGAAAACCCATCAAAATCATGGAAGACTTCTCGACACAGATCATCAGGTCAAGAAGAGCGTGGAGTGAAGTAATTCAAGTGCTGAAGGAGAACAATCTCCAGCCCAGATTGATGTATCCTGCAAAACTCTCTCTAGAAATTAATGGAGAAACAAGATGCTTCAATGACAAAGAGGAACTAGGAGAATTTGTGACCACCAGTCCAACCCTACAAAAAAATACTGAAGGACATTCTAGGGAGAGAGAACAAGAATAGGAGCATTTCAGGAACAGTGGCAGAGAGGCCTCAGTGAACGAGTCAGACAGTGGAGTGGAAGAGAAAAATAGACTATCAATGGCATAAAAATAGAATAGCAGAAATGAGGCAGAGAAGATTGGCTATAATCTCTAGTACAGAGGGCCTCAACATACCGACACAGAGAAACACAGGCAGAGTAGATCAGGAGTTAGGGTCCATTGAGATGCTCTATATAGGGAGGCAGTGGGACCCAAAACAAGCAGTGCACCTCATGGGAGTGAAAGGGGAGGAATTGTCTAAAAATAGGGAGGCAGAGGATATTGTTAATTGGGTAACAAGATTTAAAATTTACATTATTCTCACCCCTCTGCTTGAATGGATTACATACTGTTCCAGTTTATCTACCTACACTAGACTTGAGGACATGGTCAGCTATCCCAAAAATAAGAGGGCATATTATGGTAATCATCCATAATTTCCTATCAACTTAATCTGAAGCCCTTTATAACTTAGACTGTCTTATTATGATTGATCTTATTTGAATCTGGTTTGTTAGATTGCTACTTTGTATTGACTGATTTTATTTAAATCTGTTATGATTGATAGCATCAAGGCTAAGAGTATAGGCAGCTAAGTGAAGATGACAAGATTCACTAAGATACCCACTCTGGTTTAATTTTTACTTGCTTTGAAGTCGTATAATGTCTCCAATGCTTCATTTTCATTAATGTTGTTATATACTGCTGAGACATCATGGTAACCATTGTAGATCACCTTGTATTGTGGTTTTATGTGACTTTTTTGCCTCATGCTTTTCTAGGAATTATTTTATTTGGTCTTTCTTTTTTTGTTTTTCCCACTAATACAGAAATAAGAGATATACATGTAGAGACTCATGCATGTGCAGAGGTTATAAACAGTTTATGAGAACCAACTATATAACACATGTTGAAATGAACAACTAATTTGAAGAAAAAGAGACACTACAATACCCAGTGCTGATTCCACAATGTCATGATGTGATATCCAGCAAAATTATCACTTTTTGTTCAAAGTGATTTTAGTTTGCTTAGCCTTGTTTAAGTTCAACACACATTAAGGTATGGACAGCTGTTTTGAGGAGAATGCGAGACACTATGACAGCCATTCTTGGCTTCCCTATTGTCTGGTCTTGAAGACCTGAAACACCCTCCTCGTCCCTCTCAGATCAATTCCATACTAGGTTGTTTCATGTGAATTCCCTGTATGTGACAATATGGACAATTATTTGGAAGAAAACAAGTGTCAATATGATAGAGAGTGAATATCTCCAACTGTCTAGTTTTGAAATTTTTGTCTCTTACATTGCTTTCTTGTGATCCACTTTGCTCTGTTTTGTTGTGTTTAATTTTACCCTTTTGATATAATTGCATGTATATTTGAGTGGGTAAGGTGGATGACCATATTGCTGTTTTTGTCAGATCGTGGAGCAGAAGTTTTAACAGTCTCACTGTTTGAATGTCTACTTTACATGTTTTAACATTGTAATTTGAACAACTATTTCCAAGAATTCAGTATGTAATTTGTCAAGTAATAATAATTTCTTAGATTTTTTTGTTGTTGTTCTTTTCCTTTTTTTTCTTGGAATTCTGTATTGTTGCTACCCTTTATTTTGTTTTGTTTTGATTTTTCTCTTTAAATAAAATTTTAAAAAAAATTAATAAATGTTCGAGTTTGCCAAAGGTTATTTACTGATTTAGTCATGATATTTTTACTATCACATTTTTTTCTGTGATGTATTACTTTATGTTTTTTGGTACCAGGGATCAAACTCATGACCTTGTGTTTGCCAAGCAGGCACTTATGCCACTGAGCTAAACCCTGGCCCAAAATTTTTGTATATCTTTTTTATTTTTGGTACCAGGAATCAAACTCAGGACCTTGTGCCTGCCAAGAAATTGCTTATGCTGCTGAACTATATCCCTGGCCCTTACATTTATTAACATATATGTGGAAAAATCCTTGCATTCCTGGGATAAAATCAACTGGCTCATGATCTGTGTTCCTTTTAGTGATGGGTTAAATTCTGACTGCAAGCATCATATGGAGAAGTTTTCCATTTTGGTTCCTAAAGGAAGTTTGTCTATAGTATTGTTCCTATGATAAGACCTTGTCCAATTTTTTGCTTGTGGTAAATATTAGTATCAAATAAATTATTTAGCAGTTTTCCTTCTCTTAAAATTCCTGAAAATTGTTAAGAGCATTGACATTATTTCTACTATTTAATTCCTGTAAAATTCAATAATGAATCCTGTGATGTATGCAAATCTGTAATCTACCATTCTCTATGGCCTGTTTTTCCTGGGAGGAGAAGGAAGAGAAGGAGGAGGAAGAAGAGGTGAAGGAAAAGGAGGAAGAGTAGGAGGAGCAAAGTTTTGACAAGATGTCTTTGTTTGTATTTAAAAGTAGCTTTAATAACAATAATAAAGTCATTTTAAGACACACTCACAAAAAAAGAATTGTGCACCTTAAGATTCACTCATCAGAGCTAATAAATGTAACCATAGGTGCCCAGATCTTCAGTCACATTTATTAAAGGTCACTGAAGATTAGATAAAGGGTTTTTTTAAGGGAGGAGCCATACTCCTGTGAGGTCTTTCTTTGAGCTCTCTTTGGTCCCAGATCCAGCTCTGGGTAGGTGTATCTTCAAAAGAGATTTTGAGTTGATTGCAGCCAAGCATTTTTGATGTTTCCACTCCTTACCACAAGTTACAGGGGAGTGAGCAGGTAGTTGGCACACCTCTGCTTTGCTGTTTGTCTCCCTAGCAGTACCTCCAGTTTATAAAGTGCTGGTTCCTCATGTTTTGAAAATGTATGAAAAAAATTCACATACTGTAACACTAAAACAAAGTAAAATATTTGTTTTAATGGTCAGCTTTTCACTTCTCATTTGTAGGTATTGTGTAAAGCCCACTTTTTTCAGGCTCCTGTTACACGCAGTATTTTCCCATCCCTCAGTTTTCAGTAAGTGTGTTTTTTCATGGATTATATTTGTTTCTTATATGCAACACAGAGTTGCACTTTGTTTTTTTATTTAATCTGCTAATCTGTACCACTGGGTTGGGGAGTTGAGACTATTTATATTGTGATGAATTATTGAAGAATATTGATTGATGCCTTTCATTGTGCTTTTTTTTCTTTCACTGATTTCTTATTCTTCCCTTATACTCAATTCCTCACCCTGGTTTCATGTATTCATTCCACTAATATCTTTGATGTTTGGACCTCACTTACTCTGTCTAGGTTTTCACTGGGCATTTTTTTCAGTGCTCTTTTGGCAGTCAAATTACTGAAGGTTCTGTTTAGTGGAAAGTTTCTCTTCCTGCATCATTTTAAGGTTTTGTTTTTGTTCTAGTTTTTCATTCTATGTCAGTTTATTACTGGAGTAGAGGAATGCTCTTGATTTTTATGTGCTAATTTTCTTCCTATTACATTATTCATCTTGGTTACTTATTACAACTCTTACAATAGAATTTTGGAGAATCTTTTATGGACAAGATTTTGTCCATAAATTGAATGATAATCTCTTATACATATCACTTTTTCTCTTGTTTTATTGCTCTGGTTAATGACTAAATATTGTGTTAGTTATTTTCTCATTGTTAAGACAAAATACTGGACACACATCAGTTGAAGGAGGAAAGATTTCTGTTAATAGTACATGATACAGAAGAGAGAAGGCAGCAGCAGCAAACCTACTTTCTTACTTTCTCTGTAAACCATCCAGACTACAAGCCTATTGATTTCTGCCACTCGAAACAAGAGTAGGGCTTTCTCTTTCAGTAAATCCATAGACCACAACCACACCTATTGTAATTCAACTAGGGAAGTAATCCAGAGATCACACACTATCCCAGTATTGCATTCCATAGACCTACTCACCTCAGAAAATCCCACCCATGAGCACTTGAGGCTTTGAGGAGGCATCTAGAAACAAGCCATAAAAATTTCACTGTAGAACTAGAGTGAGAGTGGATATCCTTATTTTTCCTCATCTTAGAGGAGAGTATTTCAGTTTTCCACCATTTAATATGATATTGGCAGTTGGTTTCTCACAACAGGATTTTACCAGGTTGAGATAAGGTTCTTCTATTTTCTTTCAAGTTTTATCATGAAAAGATGTAGGGTTTTGTCAAAGAATTTTTCTGCAGCTATTCAGATGATTTTTTGATTCTGATCCTCACTTCTCTTTCTGTGATATATTATACTGATAGTTTTCCATGTGGTGAACCTTCCCTGCATCTATGAGATAAAGCTGATTTGGTCATGATGTAAAATCATTTTGATGATTTGTGGCATTGTATGTGCCAGCATCTTGATGAGGAATTTTACATGTGAATTAACGAGATTGGCAAATAGTTCTCTTGTTTAGTTGGATCCTTTTTTGATTTTGGAATTAGGGTAATGCTAGCTTCCAAGAATGGCTCTGGGAACACTTCTTCCCTCCCAATTTCATTAGAGTTTGAGCAATGCTGGCATTATATCTGCCCTGCAGTTCTTTTAGAGTTCAACAGTGATTTGGGCTTTTCTTATTTGATGTGGTTAATTATTCCCTTTTTACTGCTTCTATTTCATTTCTTATCAGTTTTTTTTGACTATTCAGTGTCTTCATGTTTTCTTGTTTTTGTTTTGGTGGTACACACTTTCTAGGAATCTATTCATTCCTTCTCTATTCCCAAATATATTAACATGCAGATTTGTGAACTGGATGTCATAACCTTCTTATTTTAATATGTCCATGAAATATCACATTTTTCCTTACCAATTGCCTTCAATTGTCTAGTATTACCCAAAATGTCAAGAAAAGACACAAATCAGTGAGCTTGATCCATAGTACAAAAAAGAGACACAAATCAATGCAATTAGAAATGAAAAAAGTGACATCAGTTTAGACAATACTGAAATCCAGAAGATTATTTCACAAATGTGTGCACCAATGTATGTAGAATTCATAAGAAATGGAGAGACTCCTAGATATACATGAATTACTGAAACTTAACTAATGAGTCTTAAAATACTAACTAACCCAATAACTGATAAAAAAACTTTTAAGAAGCACTAAAACATTACCACATAAGACAAGCCCAACATATGACTGATTCACTATCAGATTCTACAAAAACTGCAAGGCAAATCTAATTTAAACTTTCCTCAAACACAGTAATGAAATTGAAATGAAAACCATTTTCTCAAAATCAGTCTGGGAAGCTCTCTTTACCATGATATGGAAAGTAGACTTGGATCCAAACAAACAACAACAGCAAAACGGACTGTGTGGCAATCTCTCTAATGAACATGGATGAAAAACCCTCAACAATTAGTCAAAAAATCATCAAAAATATTATGTATTTCATGTGAATTCTCTGTATGTGAAGATATGGACAACTATTTGGAAGAAATCAAGAGGCAATATGATAGATAGTGAAGATCTCTGATTGTCTTGCTTTGAAATTTATGTCTCTTACATTGCTTTCTTGTATTCTCTTTTGTTGTGTTTAATTTTACCCTCTTTAAAATAAAAAAATGCAAAAAACTATTTTACAACATGATCAAGTATGATTCATCACAGAGTAGCTTTATTTATTTTGACAAACTAGACTTCAAATTAAAATTAATAAGACATAAAGAGGGATACAGCATTTTGGTTATGGGAAAAATCAACAAATAGATGTAATAATTGTAAATATATATGCACCAAGAATTTGGTGTGTCAGATTTTATGAGACAATTACTGTATGAAGGGTTAGATGGAACACAATGTAATCCCACTGGGTAGTTTTATACTTAATTTCACCAACAGGTCAACCAGAAAATATCAACTAAGAGATATTGCTGATAAACTGTGGCCTTTTGGGGGCAGCAAGGGACTATGGAGAGATGACTCTGGAGATCAGGCTGATGGCACAGATCTGATTTTATTGCAGAAGTGCAGGAGTATATAGAAGCCTGAAGAGGGAGGGCACAAGTGTGCTTAGAGAAGGATGGAAGTGAGCTTAGAGAAGGTGGGGATGCACTATAGGGTGGGCTCCGAGGGGGGCAGCCCTGACAGGAATACTCAACTTGGTGTGCCAAGTAGTGGGGAATCTGAGTGTGCTCAAACTCACTCTTCTGTCAGGGTGACCAGACAGACCTCAGGATCTCGAACTCCCACAGATTGACCCTCTTTTTTATTAATGCCAATTGTATGGAGGCCATCATGGCTTGTGCTTGTTGAGAATGTAGAGTGTGGACCCGGGTGCATAACAGCCATAAGACATAAAAACCAGTTATTCTCAGTAACCCCAGAAGTCCCAGAATGAGGACATTAGAGGGTGAAAAGAAATGTTGTAAGTTATATAAGAGGTCAGTGAGAATAGTATCAGTCAACACTGGCATTTGGATGGAGTCAATTGTCTGTATTTGGTCAGTGAACTGTAAAGATAGTTTTCAATAGTTGCTGTTGTATGGACCCAAAATCCAGTCATGAAGTGAAAGACGCACAGCTAACAGGTTGGCAGGTTTTGGAGTAATGCAAAGCACCACAGAAGTGTAGCTTTGGTCACAAGCTGTAGTATCCACATGCCATAGGCCCTTTAACTCCATGTCTAGCATGTCAATCTGTTGTTGAACATTTAATAAGGCCATGTTAGTGTAGGCATTTATCTGTTGTTGCACTCAAAGGTTTCTGTGATGAAGGTAGAGAGGTTGTTGAGGGCAGCATCGGTTAGTGTGGACTGGGATAGTGAGATGGCTGCAGTGGATCCTGCGGCAGCTGCTGTAAGGAAAGTTAAGATGAGTGCTGTTATGTCGGATGCTCTGAAGTCTCCCTTTTGGTGGACCTGTAAGGAAGGCTTGAACATGTGGAGAGGTAGACCAGGGGCCTGCCAGCTAGAGACATTTATAGGAACCCAGAATACTGAGGGTGTACAAAGAATAAGCATGTAGAGGAGGGTTCCATTCCTGCAGTTAGTAAGCCAACAGGTATTATTTGAGGTGCAATTAAAAATAGGGTCAGTAGAGAGCAGTAGTAGGAAAGGGGCAGTGACACAGACATGAGATGGAAAGGAAATGGTAACTTTGCTAGTAATGTTATTACTTGAAGGAGGGATAGAAACCAGAGGGAGGCTGGTTTGGCACAGTGATTGTATGTTTGGTATCTCACCGAGGCCACTGCTGCACATCTGTTGGGTATTTCTTGATCCTGTAGAGCTGTTAAGAATGGGAGGTTTATAATATGTGAGGGTGCCATTTGTGAAAAGCAGGTTTCCCATAGTCATCAGTGGGGTCAACTCGAGGCAGTGAAAAGACCCACATAAATAATGTGTGGAGAAAATTGTTTGTCTCCATGAAAAGGAAACAGGGTGGTAGCCTATAAAGTTGGTCGTATAATTGGGTGACCAAAATAAAGAGGCATAGAGGGAAGTAAAGTTATCATCAGCATAAGGTTTGGAAGAGGGTTGGCAGGGTTGCCAGGGAATTTCACATAAATCAGCTGGGATCCTTCATGAAAGGTACCTGCAAGGGTAGAGAGAGGGAACAGCAGTAAGGAGTTTAGATTCTTTGAAGTAAGAGAAGGTGTCTAGAGTAGCATTATCTGTAGATTTACATTTAGTTATAGGGAACCAGAGTGTAACCTGTACAAGCAGTTGGGGTCTTGTAGTGTTTAAAGAGGGCAAGTCTGCTGAAACATGTCGAATTAGGGTGAGGTGGATGTTGTCCAAAGCATTGATGGGGTCGTCAGAAGCACTGACAGGGTTACCCTAAAAAGTCAAGGGGTTAGGAATCGTGGGTGGAAGCATCCAGTCCATGAACCTGTTGTGATGAGAAGTGAGGATCACAGGGCAAGCCAGTGGTACAATTAGACAGAAACAAATGAGGGAAGGTGGGAGCATCAGGTGTGACAATCAATAGGCCAGGTGGGTGGCAAACAGCAGTCCAGACAGTGACCTGTTGAGCCACCACAGAATTTAAGGTGCCAATTGCACACATCATGATGAAGGGCTTTGAGAGTGTCTGGTCTTC
>PVJX010025490.1:0-26844 GCA_004027295.1 Dolichotis patagonum | reverse complement strand
CTGAGATGCTGCTTTCTGGGAGACTTCAGTTTTGGAGGTTTCAGTCCATACTCAGTTGGCTCCAAGGCAAGGTGGCATGGCGGGGCCGCAGTTCATGGCGGCTGCAAACCGCAAGTGGGAACCGGCAAAAGAGCCTTCACCCCATTATCAACTTGAGGGTTAGGCATTTTGGTTTTAGCCCCTGAGCAGATGTGCAACAGAATCTCATAGTAGTTTTATATTTCAATAATGGCCAATGATTTTGAGTGTCCTTTCATATGACTGTCAATCATTTCTATCTATTCTTTCATTAAATGTCTGTTTAAATATTTTACCCCTTTAAAATATGTCACATTGTTGAGTTACAGGAATTCTTTGTATATTCCAGATACAATTTTACACATGCATACTATGAATATTTTCTCCACTCTGTGACTTAGAATTTTGTTTTACTAACAATACCTTTTGAAAAGTAGAAGCTTTTAATTTTGATAGCAGTTTATGTGTGATTTGTTCCTTTATGGTTTACAGTTTTTTTTAACCTATGAACTCATTGCTTATTTCAAGCTCCTGAGAATTTGATCTTTTATTTTTGTCTACACTTTATAGTTTTATCTTTATAAATTTTTATGATTAATTTTGCTATTTTTAATTTTGTGTGTATGTAATGAGATAAAGTTTAAACTTTAATTTTTCCAACATGGGAATTTACTCATTCCAGCTACATTTGTTGAAAACACCTGACCTGTGTAAAAATAACCAGTTGACCATGAAACTGTTTTTCCTTTGGACTCTACATTTTATGTCATTGTATCCTTGCATTGAGATCACACTATCTTTAATACTAGAGTCTGCAAATGAAGTAGGGGAGAATTTTAGCTTTGCACATTTAAAAAATTGTTTTGGCATTCATTATTTTGTGCATAACCATATACATTTTAGAATGGGAATATGTTTTGCTATCCTCACTAGATGTTAGGTACCCTAAACTTAAGTGAGTCTTTTTGAATCTAAAAAATAAGACAGATTTATAGTAGATATGATTTACAGTAGATGTGATCCTAAAATGTTGAAACTGATTGACTAGAATAATGACAAAGTCATTGGGGAAGATATAAAAGGTGAGAAGTGTTCATGTTTGTTTTCAAAAATACGCAATTTATTGTGATTGCAAGACACACAAATAGAAAAATCAAAAGAGAGCTAAGTCAGAGATTTGGGGAAATAGAGTTTGAATGCAATTAACATAGGACTAAGAGAAAAAAATGAGAAGAGTAAGGAAATAAAAATCAAAGGCCAAGTATTGACTCAAAGACAGCAGATGCCATTATGATATAGGTGAAAGAGCAGATTTATAGAAGAGAACTGCATGAATTCTGGGAGGTCAGAACAATAATGCGATGTCTTGGAAAGCAAAGTCAGAGCATGTTTCCTTGAGACAGGGATCAAAAGTGTCAAATGAAGCAGAGAAAGATAAGAAAAAAGGGGGAAAAGTCTGATAGCTTTAGCAATGGGTGTTATTGAATGACATTTGAGCAAACAATTTCATGGGCACAAAGATGGTGTAATCCACTTTCAAGGACTTATGGTGGGAGAGAGTAGAAGTGTATTTCAGCAGTTCTGTAAATGAAGTAAGACACTGGAATGGTCATGGCAGAGAACACTAGGATGCTTTCTACACAGTTTAGACATTTTTAACAAAGGAGGCCAGTGTACTCTGCCTTACATAATTATACCAGATTATTCACTAGATATCAGTTGACCCCATTAGCTGACTCTTTCCTCCTCCATTCAACCGTACCACTTTTATTCCTGTCTCTACTACCTCAAGTGTCATAATCCTTCTGTTGAAACTAAAACATTGAAACTAAACCCTTTGTTTTACTCAATCACAGCTCTCTTTTTGACTCCGCTCAGAAAGTCTACTGGAATTAGCTCAAAATATTTCATTCATCTAATTCAAGTGATCCACTTCAGTCCATAGCACAAGTGGTTCTGCAGTTGTTCACCTTTGAGGGCATGATGTCATGTCTGGGCTATTACTTCGCTGAAACCAAGCTGTGACCCTCTGAATTCAACTGAACACTGTGTGAAAGAAACTTGATGACCTTGTCATCCAATCTGGCCATGATTTTTCAGTCTGTGTCTTTAGAATACTTTATACTGCTGTATCATTTTGTTTCCACACTTAAATTTATGATTTTACTTGACATGTACTTCATTGGTTTTTCTTCTTGTTAAGAGGATTTAAATAGTGGATATGTTATTGACTGGAACAGAGCATGACTTACTGCTTTTTTTCCCCTATTTTCCTTCCTGACATCACTTTGATATTTGTGAGGTAAGCATGTGATCAGAAGTCTTTTCCCTTTTAGGGAAAATAGTGTGCTCTAGGGTGTTCAAAGAGGCATAAAAGGGTTTCTTTTTCATGTGCAAGAACCCTAAACATAAGGTTGCGACTCACAGAGGAGGAATTAGACTCACTCTCTTGGTTCAGCTATCATTTCTACTTGCTTTGAAATCCAGTTGCTGATAAGAAGCTTCCCTTTGATGATTCATTTTATTGCTTTCAGTCTGATATACCAGAATGCAGAGCAAACTTCACAGAAGTGACAGATTTTACCTTCTTGGGATTTTCTAGCTTTGGAAATCATCAGATAACCCTCTTTGTGGTTTTCCTAACCATCTACTTTTTAACTCTGGCTGGTCATATAATCATTGTGACTGTAACCTGCACTGACTTTCACCTCCAAACTTCTATGTATTTCTTCCTGAGCAGGCTAGTTCAGAGACAGTATACCTACCGGTCATTGTCCCACTAGTGCTTTTGGGTCTCATTTTTCATAACCAGCCTGTATCCTTGGCAGGCTGTGCAACCCAAATGTTCTTTTTCTTTTTGTCACTTTGGCCACGAACAATTACTTCCTGCTCATAGCAATGGGCTATGACTGCTATGTGGTCATCTCTAAGCCCCTGAGATATGCAATCATCATGAGGAACAGAATGCAGACCAGCTTAGCATGTGGATCCTTTGGCACTGGAATATTATGGCAGTTCTCCATGTGTCAGCCATGTTAAATTTGCCTTTCTGTGTCAAGGTGGTGGACCACTTCTTTAGTGACATTTACACAATCATGAAACTCTTTTGTGTTGATGCAACTATCAGTGAGATCAATTACAGGGTAAATTCACTTGTGATTCTTGTGCCCATGGGTCTCATCTGCATCTGCTATGTCTTCATCATCTCTTCCATCCTTCATGTTGCCTCAGCTGAGGGGTGGAAGAAAGTTTTTGCCACATGTGCTTCCCATGTCACTGTGGTTAATGTCTATGGTGACTCCATCACTTCCATTACCTACCTGAAGCCTAAGTAACAAAGCTTAGTAGAAAAAGACCTTTTTTCTATAACATACACTATCATCACTTCCCTGGTGAACCCTGTTATTTATAGACTGAGGAACAGGAAGGTCAAAGATACCCTATGCAGAAATGTATTTTTTTTATTTTAAAGAGAACCCCAAAATTTCAAAACAAGATAATTAGATGGTAACAATGGTTAATTGTGTATTGTTCAGAGTGTAAGGTATCTGCATTTAATTGTCCAAACAATATTATCACAATGAACTAAGAGAAATTAGTAGTATACCTATCTTAACTATCATATATATATATATATCATACATACACATGCACTATATATCACATATATATATTTATACACATATATTATTTCTTTCAGTTTCTCACACTAGAGGGATAATATGAGAAAATATTTTAATAGAATAATTGAATTGTTTTGCCAGGAGACCTTTAGTCAAGTGTAGTATGTGTCTACTCATACACAAATAGGCTGCAATGCACTCATTTAACAAATATAACATCTGTTGAGTATTATGTAAGAGATTTTGGTTTTGAAAACTTGTTTGGCCCCACTTTACCTGAAATCTCTGACAGTCAAATCCTTGATGTAGTCTTATAAAGGAATGTGGAACATAGACAATGGAAAACAAGTGGCAAAGATCTTAGGAAACTAATTACAGAGGTAGCAGCTTTTATTTCCCTCTTCCTTTACAAAAAAGATGTCTTTGATTCTCAGGGGTCAAATCACAATTCTTATGATAGGCATTTGCAAAAGGTTTTCCTTAATTCTTGTTGACTGAAAAGTGAAAACTTCACAAAATTTTCTTTTATTATGTTGCCATAATAACTCCTTAAGTAGTATCCATTTCTACATGTATTTATTTCTTCTGTACAATCAAGCAGAAATCTCTGTTGTTCCCTAGAGACTAGACAGGGAAGAGAATGTATTGGTGGATTATCTCTATAACTACTTTTTAACTAGATACACTTTTCATAAAGACTCTTCTATTCAACTTGCAGAAGCTTTTGTGATTTATTATTTTTGTATAGCAGCTGCAGTGGCACTGAAGTTATTGTCTTAAGCACTGGATGTGTTAACTCTGCAGTCCAAGTTAAATGGCATTAAATTTCATTCTAATAAATAGTGCAAACTTTATACTCCTCCAAGTACCTATTTATAATACTGTAAACATAACCATAGCATATTATTTTGTATCCTCTGTGGGGAAGATTGTGGGAATGTTTTGTTTTGTGGCTATTTCCACTAGAGCTTATCTGTACTGAGACAGAGCTACAAGACATTTTCTAAGATACTCAGGAATGGGTAAAACTGTTTTCATGAATGGATGGCACCGATTGTCTTTCCATCCTCAAATCAGTTCCTACATTGATGAACACCATCTGGTTGACTGTGATTTTCTTTCTATTCTGCATATCCCTATGTGGGGAGGTCAAACACTGGAGGTTTAGGGTCTTCTGCATCTGTCCCTTTGCATCAGTGTGTGCTAGTTGAGTGATATATCTGATGTCAGTGTCTTTGATCACTAGTTCTTGATATCCATCTAGAAGACATGCATCAACCTGAGGTTCATAGGTACTGTTGTAGTCATGGGTTGTGCAGAGACCAATTAGAATCAGGACATGGAATTTATAATATTATTTTTATGATGGTCACCCACAGTTAACACAAGGAAATGCAGGAAATCTATCCACAACACCAAAGACATAGAATATTTAGCCAAGGGCCTGAATCCCACAGCAATGTCCCAGATGAGTCCAGATAAAGACCCAGAGCTAAAGACAATGCCTCCCAAGAGTCCAACTGGAGGTCTAGAGCCCACAAGAAGGACTCACACCACTTTCTTTTATGGATCCGTGGAGAGAAGGCCCAAAGTGGTGGAAACTAGGAAGTCCGTGGTAGCAGGGTGAAGGAGCTGTGCTGATAGGTTCAGGGTTCTATGCTGGAGCCGAGAAGTCACACTCACAACAAATACCAGGACTGTGCTGAAAAGCACCACAGCCATCCTCAGTGACACGGAGGCCCCTGAGCTCCTCCTCCGACAAGTATAGTTGAGTACATGCCAGGAAGCCGGTGTGACGAATTCATCCTGGAGACCAAGTGGCACATGGCTTCCCCTCTGGAGCCAGGAAGCAATGCTTGATGTGAGGGCCAGAGCTTCTCCAGGAGAACCTAATGGCTCAAACAGCAACATGTAGGAGAACCCACAACACCTCAATGTCTCAACGCCATAATGCCTTAACGTTATCCCTTCTCTTTCTCCACATCTCCATTTATGCTGGCAACCTTCCTCAGGTGAAATGTCTCTGCTCAGCGCCACACTGATGTAATCCAGCTAGCACTAAGTTGACCACCAGTTCTCAATCCATAACAGGTACCTTGAAGGTACTTGGTTGAATGCCAGAGCACTTTTGAACACTGAAATTAATTACTAAGTTTTGAATATAAGTTTGAATGTGTTTCTCCCATTATATCCTTAAAGACTTTATTCTGATATACAAATCAAAGCAGAACTATGAGATACCATCCATTTTTCTTCTTTTACAGACAATTTGCTTCCACATTTCCTTGGACTTTCTGAAAGAATCAGCCTTGAATCTTATACATTTCTGCCTAAAAGGGTACTGCTATTTTTTTTTTAACAAAGCTGGAGAATGTTGGAAAATGTGGGTGATTTTTCATTTGGGAACTTGAATTACTAGACGGCAAACATGGCCTTTATTGAGGATTTCCCATCTCTTTGCTCCATTCTGTAAATCCTTAAACAGCATCCTTTCCCTTCCCTCTAGGACATCTTAAGAGGAGTAAATGTCACTCTTGTATTTGTTGTTTACACATTTGCCTGGCTTTAGACTCACTGAAAGAGGCTGATGGAGAACAAATGGTTTAAGAGTGGGTCTGCCCCAAGTGCTTGTGTATCCAATAGGACGAGTCAAGTAGAATGAGTTATTTTATTGCTGCCCTCCATTATACTATTCATAATTACCTGTATTATGGCTAATGTAGGGGCTATTTTCACTATCTTCATTGTTTTCATTATCATCAGCAACCCTCAATATTTCACTCTACTCATTCTTTTACCTTTTTTCTCTTGTATATTACAAATGCCTCACTTCATTCAGTACACATTTTTTCAGCTCTTTTGTTTATCAGAAAATGCCCGTAGTGTAATCTATTCAGCCTATGTACATTTCTCGAGCCCATGTGTCAAGAAAATAACTGGCTGTGGATATAGTAATGAGCAATGCAGAGGTTCTGTTTTATTGTTATTCATTATTCAAAAGGGGAGGTAGGCAAAATAAGAAGAAGCACAAAAGTTGCTTCATCTACATGTATAGGATTATTGTTTGGGGTCAGAGGTGTTGTTAAAAAAACAAAATGGAAAACAAAAAAGAAGAACTGGTCAAACCTATTTAGAAGGTCAGAAAAGAATTCATAGAAACATGGCATTTAATTAACTTTGTGTGACATTGGATCAATTGATGTATGGGTCAGGTGAGAGAGGGTACACAAGGGAATGGGAAGAGCTTGAGCAGAGACACAGAGGCCTGAAAAAGGCTTCATTACTAGGAGGGCAGCTGCTTTGTCCATCTGCTTATGCCCATTACCATACTGAATGTTAGCCTGGCAAAAACTTAGTGCTTACCATACCTTTGGATGAATGTGTGAACACCTGTTGAGTGTGAAGTCTTGTCCAAGTATTGTAAAGTCACTATATTTTTATCAGTATGTCCTGTTATATTACCTCTTTAGCCTAATAGACTATGCTCATCTAAAGCCAACTAATAGAAAATTAAGGGTAGAAATGAAAATTCTGGGAGCATTATTGAAAATGTTCCCTCCCCCACACTGGAGAGTTGCCTATAAGCATTTCTTACTTGCTCCATAAACTCAGTTCACTATTTCTCATAAATTTACAATAATTAGTTACTTAAAGTGGCACTAGGAAAAATCTTTCTTTTAAAAGAAATTGAATTAACACTAAATTAATATGTTTTACCCATAACCAGAGACAATAATTTTGATAAACATAAAGATGATTACTTGAAAGATCAACATAAGAAATTAAGAGTCAAGACATTTCAAAATTTATCTTATAGAAAAAAGTTACAAAAGACTTTTATGCATCTTAAAACTTCTGTAATGTGATTTTAACCGTGCTGACTTTGTAGCTTCTCCAGAGAAAAGCAAGTTTACTTGATACATTTTTACATCCCCAATTGTAGCCAGTGATGGATTAAAAAAAAACAGCTGCAGGAATCCCAACAATAAGTACAGTAAAACATTTTATTAATGGGTACAAATGTTTCTCATGGAAGAAAAGAGGGAAGGGGGAGGAGTGATAAAAATTAAGCCCTAATATATATACATATACATATACATATACATATACATATACATATATTGTAGTTAGGACAGAAAGCTTAATTTAAAAAGAGATTACTTAAAGGATGAAAAACTCATGTCAGTTATGTTGCTGTTACTGAATTATGTACACACACGTGTATTTGTACAAGCATAAGTGTGTGTGCAAGTGTGTGTGTACATGCACACATGGGTATATTTCTATGGAGGATGGAGCTGACATTTGGGAGTTTTAGATATAATAACTGTGGTTGGGACCTTGAATATCACCCATGGAGATTATTTTACTGATAAGTTTATAGCTGAATGTGTTGTTAGGAAATGGGGCTTAATCAGAAGTAGGTCACTGCAGGAATGATCTGGAAGAGTGTATTCTTGACCCTGGTTCCTTCCCTGTCTCTCAGCTTCCTGGCTGACGTGAGATGAGCAGCTGTCCTTCCAGGCCCATCCACTGTGCTGTTTATTTCTTGGAACCAGTGGATTATGGGCTGAGGCCATGAGCTAAAATAAATTTCTCCTCCTTCATTTTGTGGGTGCCTGTGTCAGGGACTGAAAAGTGACTCAGACAATAGGTACTGTGGTAATAAGTGCTTTATTTGCATTATTTCATTTAATTACTATCCCCCGCATTCCATAATTCTTGGTAGTTCACAAAGGCTTTTAACACTCATGACCTTATTTGGTTTTATAGGACTCATATGCAGCAAGTTCCTGGTTTTCAGCTAAACTCTCTATAGCTGAGTAGTTTAAATGACTTTCCCAAAGTTACCTAATCCCTGGAGGTGAATACTGAACAGAGAACTGAGACTCAGTTAAGAATCTGTTCACCCTAAAGCCCATTTTTTGTTTTATTCATATGTCTAAAACCACACACTTCATTAATTCTTAAAGGAAATAAACTGAGAAATAAGTAAGCTTTATTTCAAACACTATTATAGGCTTTTTCTGAAATGTCATAGTTCCTTCCTACCTTTATAAGACAGTATTGATGATCATGAACATATTCTTTAAATGTTCATAATGAGCACTTAATACATACAGTTGGAAATGAATTTACATTAGGATTCTTGTTCCTTAATTAATACCCATACTCCAGTATTTTATGAACTCAGTGTTAGCCTTGTGTGATTTCTGAATCTTTTAATTATTTAACTTGTTATTTCAATAAACAATATGCATGCCTGTTCTAAGTGTCAGATGCTTAAATGGTTAGGCTCTAAGAATGGAGAGAATAATTAATACTTTTTAAAATATATTTTAAAAACAATAAAACAAAGCAAAACAGAACAAAGCAAATCAGAACAAGACAATGCAAGTAACACAAGATTTCAAAACATGACAATAGGATATCAACAGTGGCTGCCATAATGTTTCTTGTTTTCTTCAAAATAGTTGACTGTATCTTCACACACAATAATATAAAACATAACAAAATAGTATGAAAAAATCAAAAGAATGAAAGCATTATAGAACTTCAAAACCACATAACAGGAAATAAACAATGGTTACTGTAATATCTCATTTTCTTCAAAGAAGTTGTCCATACTATCACACATATTAAAATCAAATAAAACACAACAGAATAGAACCAATCAAAACCCAAAAAAATAAAAGCATAATAGGACTTCAAAGCAAGATGATAAAAAATCAGTAATGGCTACTATAATGTCTCAATTTCTTCAAAATAGCTGTTCATACCATCATACATAATAAAATCAAAGCAAAACAATAAAATCAATTAAACAAATGAATGAAAACATTCTAAGACTTCAAAACAAGATAACAGGAAACCAATCATGTTCACCATAATATATCCCATTATGTTGAAAATAGCTGCCCATACCATCAGACACAGTAAAATCTAACAAAACAAAACAGAACAAAACCAAAACTAACAAAATTATGAAAACCATACAAGAATTCAAGACAAGACAATAACAAATTAACAGTAATTACCACCTTTCCTTCCCAGGTGTTTCTTCCCCTATCACTTTAACTATTTTGCTTCTTGGATTCCATTAACTCCTGTGTTTTATGCTAGGGTTCACTTGTATGAGCTCAAACTGTTGCGCCCATGAACATGATCTCCATGTCATCTTGCAGCCATTGAATTGTTATTTTCTGATGCCGTGTTATTTTTAAGAGATCTTTCCTTTCACAATTGCTAGCTACACTCTTATCTTCAAGGTTTGAGAGTCTATCCTCAGTCTCTTTCAAACAGTTTTGCCAGCTTTTGATTGACTTTTTAATTTCTTGGATGTGTCTTTGAATCTGTTTCATGCATTGTAATTCCTTTCTATATTGTTCATTCAAAGTTTCTGTCATTTTCCTATGCTCCTCTTTTTTAGTCTATGTTTCCTTTAGATATGCTGAGCAATTCTTTCATTATATTTGTGATTTCTTCTTTTATCTGAAATGTTATTTCTGATTTGATTGCTTTTACAATCTCATGAAGTTGTTTCTTTATTTCAGTTGCTATCCTCTCAGAGATTTCAAGAGTATAACTTCCATTTTCTTCCATGACTATATCTCCCAGACTGGTTCTGTGTGGGCTGGAAGTCTGAGATTGCCTTTTGCTCTTTTATCTCAAGAGATAAATAAGACTTGAGCCTTACTTTGAGGAACTAGCAATCTATTTGCAACTCATTTTAATATAGCATGATTAGTGCCATACACAGAATACTGTAGCACTCCAGAAAAGGAGTGATGTAATTCAGCTGGTGAATTTTAACCTTGCATGCACTGATAGGAGAAAGCCAAAGTGAATGAGTGTGTTGTATTGGTGTGCTGTGAGGCTTCCTGACTTCATGCTTCCTCAGGAACACAGATTAATCAAGGTAAGTAAATCCAAAATCCTTCTATTTTATCAAATGCAGACTATCAGCCAATAGATCTAGACATCAAAATTAAAATAATTGAAATGAAAAATCTATAAATTGTTTTAATTATAGATTGGATTTGGTAAACAATAAACAAACTTGAAAATGGACCCCAAAACACTGTTGAATCTGAAGAGTAGAAGAAAAATGAACCAAAAACACTATCTCAATGACTTGTTCATTAAACAAAAATTACAATATTCATGTACTTCAAATTTCAAAAAGAATAAATTTTGCTACAAAAGTAAGACATGTTGGCCAAAAATTTCCCTAATCAGTGAAAAATACAAGCTTTTTGAGTATAGAATTTCAGTAAACCCAATAGGATTAATAAGAACAACAAATCTATTTACATCAGAATCAAAATTTTAAAATCAATCATAAAGAAAAACATTTTGAAAGTCAATAGAATAAACTGACAAATCAGAGGATGATATTTTACTTGATTTCCAATCAGAAATGATAAAGAACAAAACAAATGACAATTTTAGAGTCAGACAAGACTACTATATCGAGAAAGACACCATTAAAAATGAAAATGAAGTAAATATTTTCAGAAAAGTGAAAACTCATATATTTTATATACTATCAGAAATGCTAAAAGGAAGTGTTTCAAATTGAAGGGATGTCATGCCCTCATCCATGGCATTTACTGTTGTTGTTGAAGAGCAACAGTAAATATGTGAATATATGAGTATCATTTTTTCTTTAAAATTAAAAAAATATTATCTTGTGAAGAAAAATATGGCATGCTGTTATGAGATTTAGAGTGTATATGGATGTACATATGACTATTTATCACAAACAGGTAAATATAAATACACTGTTATGAGATATTTTGCAAGTGCATCAAGAAGTCTTGTGATTAGTTAATGAATACATGTGTTAATCCATAGGCAAAAACAAAAAGAAAGTCTGACTGGCATTTATACGGTGTCCACATTTCAATCAATCACTTCAACAGGCTTAAGATTCCTTTTGGTGAAAGATTTACAATGTGTACTTGCAGCAGTGATATAGGGCACTTCCTCAAGAAGACTTGACCTTCCATTCTTGAGGTTTTAAATCTGAGTTACTGTAGGCTTAGAGACCAGTTGAGAAATTGGTTGAATTAAGTCTGGTGATTCATGCAGTGTTAGCTCATGTCTGACATGCTCCCTGGTAACTGACTTTAAAGACCCACCTTGTGGTTATTTCTCCAGTTCCTGAAAGTATAATCAGAATAGATATGCATCATCTGGTACAATACTCAAAGTGGTGCCCTGACCCATAGGAGGGGGACCATTATGATGAGAGCTACTGAGTTAAAAGCCCTGGAGCTTCTCCTGTTACCAAGATTGTAAACAATAAGGAATACTGCATTACTGTGAGAATTACAGAAATTAAGGGCACTATAAAAGACTCAAGAATGCTGGGATTACAGGTCAGTGCTGCCACACCCAGCTATCATAAAAGAATTGAAAGAAGGATTATACCCATCACATCCCTCCTTAATTCTTATAGTTTGGCCTGTGAAGAAATCAAATGTGAATTGGAGAAAGACTGTGAACTGTACACTCAACTCACAAAAGTAATTGAAGTTGTTGTCTTCATATAGTATCTCCATGGAAGCAAATGAATGTAGCATTTGACACTTCTTGGTAGGTAGCTATTGCCTTGAACAATTATTTTTCCTCTGTACTGATTTTAAGGATACTTTTATCTGGCAGGGCCAATAGTGTACTTTCAGTTACACTTTAGTATGTGACACATCTGGTGCTCTCTGACATTACTTAGATCACAAACTTCTCACTTGTCCTAACATTTTGTAAAGTATAACAGTTAACAACTCTCTTGAGAAAATTGTGAAAGTGGATCAGTTGAGCAGAAAATAAGAAGTACTTTGGATATATTGAAAGGAATGTGTCAATTGAGAATATAAATTCAAATTCTATGTCAGTCAGGGCCCTATTAGGAAATAAAAGCTATACAACAGTTAGAAGAGAGTTTAATATAATGAATTATGAACTAGAAGAAGGGATTGAAGTCATGGTGTCTTAGTTAGTTTTTACTCCTTGCTGAGATAAAATACCTGATGCCCCAAGTTAGGGAAGGAAAGGTTTATTTCTTACAGGTTGGAGGTTTCAGTCCATACTCAGCTGGCTCCAAGTGGCAGGGTGGCATGGCGATCCACCATTCCTGGCCGGCTGCAAACAGCAAGAGAGATATACCTTCTTCCTGCCATTACATTGTATGCTGGCTCCACTGCTAGGTAAGTGCAGCACTCCACCACCAATCCGAGCACCAGGCAACGAACTAATCATGAATGCTAGATTTGGTCAAGTCCATAATTTGTGAGGCTTGGGGGCCGCTGACATAAACCATGACACATGGCGTATTTGATAACAATTTGGGAAGATCAGTCTAAAGAATGTAGACACAGGAGATACATGAAAAAAAATCTCTGTCCCTAGGACTAAGATAAAATAGTGTGGGAAAACAAATTATCTCTGAATTTTTAGTGTTCTTATACAATCTCAGCATCTTGAGCCATGGTAATGCATATACTATAAGCATGGGAATATTTACTTTCATTTTCCTTATACATATTTTTACTTTTTTACATATACTGGTTTAGACCTATAGCCATTTTGCCCCTAATGATGGAGCTAATTCCTTCTATGCAGTAAACTGACTTTTGTTTCCTCAAGAGCCAAAGCTTTAGTTTTATGATGAGGCATGTATGTTAGAGCATAATCTCATTCCATTTTATATTTCAAGAGGGGATAAGCCTAGGGCCATACAGAAATATCTAGGTTGTATAAGCCATGCACACTGGGTTTATCTTTCCCCTGGAAAGATTTATTTGCATGGAGTAAAAATTCTCTCCTTCTTGTTCCAAGATGAATCTCTCAAAAAACAAAAACAAGCAAACAACAAAAAGGAAAATAGTTCCTCTTCCTTTTATAAAATGAAGATATTTCTATTTGTTGAACCCTTGCATACAGTATAATTCTGCTACTTGTGTAGGATATTTTTTCCAGCTGGCCTTTATCATGTCACTGTGCAGGTTGTCAGACTTGGAGACGCTGTGGTGTTATTTTGGCTACTGATTATGCAGTGAGCATAAGAAAAAATCTGGTCTGATTTAGAAGTATTGCATGTACATTCAGGAATACTTAATAAAGCAGAATATTAAAATCTTGCAAGAACACCAGGAAGAAGCAACTCATCTTGCAAGAAGGCTGGCTCAACCCTATTAGAGAGGGTAGAGCACTGACACACCTTGTGTCAGAGATGTGACAATGTGCCATTCTAGGAGAACTTGTTGGACATTAATATTCTGGGGTTTGCCAAAGATCTACTTTCTGGTGTGATAAGGGAAGCTATCCAGTGGAAGGCATCTTCTTGGGGTGCTCCACTATACAAAGAGAGATGCTGAAAGAAACCTGTGCTAGGGACTGCCATTCATTGCAGAACCCAGATGCTAGTGAAGTCACCCATACTGCAAGAATTTGGGAGTGGTGAAGTTAGTTGATGCTGAAGAAACATGCCAAGTGGATTACTTTGAAATAGGAAAAGAAATTCTTTCATCCTGCAGTGTTTCTGTAGTGATTAGTACTGTAAAATCTTAATGTTATGCTGACTGTCAAGTGTCCAGCTCCATTTACTTCAGAGACAGTAATGAAAGGAATATATTGATGGTGCAAAAGAAAGGGTATAAAATCAAGTCAGTTATATACTGCTGCTCCAAGTCAGGAGTGTATAACAGCTATTTAATTCATTTTTTCAAAATAGATCTTTTAATTTGAAACAACGGTCTTTGTTACTTTTTTCTTTGCTGAGACAAAATACTTGACACCCAAAGTTAAAGAGGGGAAAGGTTTATTTGGCTTATAGTTCATAGAGATTTCAGTCCACAGTCTGGTGAATCCAAGGCAGGGTGGCATGGCACAGGAGAAATAGTCCGTGGCAAGTAGACAGGTGATGAAAGCCCTCTTACTGTCTCTTATATTTTATTCAGGCTACCCACCCGTGGGTGTAGTACTCATAACCTTAATACTAGCATAACCCACTCTAGATCCAGCCACCTCTGAAAAAGCCCCACCTTTGATAGCATGAAACTTTTGGGGGACATCTAGACACAAACTGTAACATCACCTGTTTTCAGATTTTACACAATGGACAGTGAATGACTGTGATTCTTGAGAGTAGAAGAAGTTAAAAAAAGCTGAGCTACATGACTAATTTCTTTTACCTGAAGGCATTTTATAGAACATGGCAAAAGGAAATGGGGTCCAAGCAGAATGTGGGATTTTACTGAGGTGTGGAAACAAATGTTCATAGCTGTCAACATAGCTAGATATTCCAAGGCAGAGTATGTAAAAAGAGGAGGCAACATGAATTTGTGAATATGTGATGTATCTTTTGAATCTTTAACAGAATACTAAACTATGCACACATTGGACCACACACTAAAAGTTCAACAGAGAACAATTACAGAGAAATGCAAGCTAAATAGAGATTCTATAGCTTGCAGTTAGTTGTGAGATATGGATGTCTTTCCAGTTGGTACAGAAGCTTAGATGAATATCTTGAACTCTCAACTGAAATCTTAGGAAGGACATATGTTAGAGGAAAGCCTATTCCAAGTCTAAATAAAGGCTAATGAAAGGTGCCACATGACACTTAGAAAAAGAGCCAAAAACCACATGTGGTGGAACATGCTTGAAATCCCAGCACTTGGAGGCTTAGGCAGGAGGATTGCTTTGAGTTGAAGGCCAGACTGGGCTGTATAAGGAGTTCAAGCTCAGTCTGAAATACATAGGGAGACCCTATCTCAAAGAAAAAAGCAACAAAGAAACAAAAACCAAATAAAGAGAGCAGTAGACCCAAACAAATTCACTAGTAACCCAAATATATTATGAAACAAAGCTCAATACTCTTTAAAGGCATAAAATTTAACTTTTGATGTATTAACATGTCCAGTATTTACTACAAAATTGCTACAAAGATGTAGGAGCAGAGAGTATATCACCTATAGTTAGAAGAACAATCAGTCAAAAGAAGATGGAAATAAAAATATGATGAAATTAGAGATAGAAATGTTAAAACAATTACATATATTATTTTTTGAAATTTTATTTAAAGAGAAAAAAAAACAAAACAGAATAAAGGGTAGCAACAATACAGAATTCCAAGGAAAAAAGGAAAAGAACAACAACAAAAAAACCTAAGAAATTATTACCTGACAAATTACATACTGACTTCTTGGAAATAGTTGCTCAAATTACAAAGTTAAAAGTAAAGTAGACATTCAAACAGTGAGACTGTTAACAGATCTGCTCCACAATCTGACAAAAACAGCAATATGGTCATCCATCTTACCCACTCAAATATACATGCAATTATATCAAAAGGGTAAAATTAAACACAACAAAACAGAACAAAATGGATCACAAGAAAGCAATGTAAGAGACACAAATTTCAAAACTAGACAATCAGAGATATTCACTCTCTATCATATTGACTCATTTTCTTCCAAATAGTTGTCCATATTGTCACATACAGGGAATTCACATAAAACAACATAGTATGGAATTGATCTGAGCAGGATGAGGAGGGCATTTCAGGTCTTCAAGACCAGACAGAAGAGGGGCCAAGAATACCTGTCATAGTGTCTCTCATTCTCCTCAAAACAGCTGTCCATACCTTCATGTGTGTTGAACTTTAACAAGACAAAGCAAGCTAAAATCACTTTGAACAAAGAGTGATAGTTTTGCTGGATTTCACATCATGACATTATGGAATCAGCACTGGGTACTATAGTGTCTCTTTTTCTTCAAAGTAGTTGTTCATTTCAACATGTGTTATATAGTTGGTTCTCATAAACTGTTTATAAGCTCTACACATGCATGAGTCTCTACATGTATATCTATCATTTCTGTATTAGAGGAAAAAAACAAAACAAAGCAAGACAAAACAAAACAATTCCTAGAAAAGCATGAGGCAAAAATGTCACATAAAATCGCAAAACTAGGTGATCTGCAATGGTTACCATGATGTCTCAGCAGTATATAACAACATTAATAAAAACAAAGCATTGGAGACATTATAAGACTTCAAAAGCAAGTAATAATCAAACCAAAGTGGGTATCTTAGTGAATCTTGTCATCTTCAGTGTAGTTGCCTATACTCTTAGACTTGATGCTATCAATCATAACAGATTTAAATAAAATCAGTCAATACAAAATAGCAATCTAACAAACTAGATTCAAGTAAGATCAGTCATAACAAGACAGTATAAGTTATAAAGGGCTTCAGATTAAGTTGATAGGAAATTAGGGATGATTACCATACTATGTCCTATTATTTTTGGGATAGCTGACCATGTTCTCAAGTCTAGTGTAAGTAGACAAACTGGAACAGCACATAATCCATCCAAGCAGAGTGATGAGAATAATGTAAATTTTTAATCTTATTACCCAATTAACAATATCCTTTGCCTCCCTTTTTTAGACAATTCCTCCCCTTTCACTCCCATAGGGTGCATTGCTTTCCCATATAGAGCATCTCAATGGACCCTATCTCCTGATCTACTCTGCCAGTGTTTCTCTCTGTTAATATCTCAAGGCCATCTATGCTAGAGATTACAGCCAATCTTCTCTGCCTTATTTCTGCTATTCTATTTTTCTGCCATTGGTTGTCTATTTTTCTGTTCCACTTCCACCGTCTGCCCCATTCACTGAGGCCTCTCTGCCACTGTTACTGAAATGCTTGTATTCTTCTTCTTCTCTCTATAAACAGTCCTTCAGTATTTTTTTGTAGGGTTGGATTGGTGGTCACAAATTCTCCAAGTTCCTCTTTGCCATGGAAGCATCTTGTTTCTCCATTAATTTCTAGAGAGAGTTTTGCAGGATACATCAATCTGGGCTGGAGCTTGTTCTCCTTCAGGGCTTAAATTACTTCACTCCAAGCTCTTCTTGACCTGATGGTCTGTGTCGAGAAGTCTGCCATGATTTTGATGGGTTTTCCTTTATAGGTGATCTGTTTCTTTTCTATGATGGCTTTTAATATTCTGTTCTTATATTGAATTTCTGGGATCTTGATTATTATGTGTCTAGGTGTAGCTCTATTTTGGTTGTAGGTGGCTGCAGTTCTGTATGCTACATACATCTGCATATCATTTCCTTTTTCTATGCTTGGGAAATTTTCCTTAATAATTTCTGTGAATAGCCTTTGCAATTCCTCTGTTTTGATTCCTGCTTCTTCATTCACATGCTTTGTTCTTAAGTTATAGATCCTCTTGTCATCTTCTAGTCTTTGTATCTTTACTGCCTGCTCCCTTGTTATTTTTAAGAGATCTTCCCTTTCATGATCACACATTGCAAGCCTTTTTTCAATTTTTGATAGTCTATCTTTGGTTTCTTTCAAGAAGTTTTGCCAGCTTTCTATGGAGTCTTTAGTTTCCTGATAATCTCTTTGAATCGGCTTCATGAATTCTAGGGGTTTTTTTTGTATTCTTCATTAAACATTTCTCTCCTTTTGTGTTCCTCCATTCTTCTGTCTGTGTCTTCTTGAGAGGTGCTCAGCCTTTCTTTTATTAATCTACTTTTCTCTTGTTTAATTTGAATTAATATTTCAGTTTTGGTCCCATTTACGAGGTCCTGAAGATATCTCTTTATGTCTACTAATTCTGTGTTTGATGTTGCATGTTTGCTGCCCTCTATCTCTTTTGTATTTACCTCTCCTGAATCAATGTTCTCAGGGTTGGAGGCTCAGGGTTTTTTCTTATTTCTCCCCTGGTCATGTTTTTGGTTCCTTCCATACAAGTGTACAGTGTAATTCCCAGCCCCTTTTCTTGTTGGTTAAAGCTCCTCTGAAACATGCAGGCTAGGGGCTTCTGCCTTCTGGAGTCTGCTATCAGAGATTGCAGTTCAAGTAAGGGCAGTGTGTGCTGGCTCCTCCCCTCTGGGCCAGTCAACCTTTGCAGGCCTTCGCTGCATCAGTGTGCACCAAGCTCAGGGAATTAATTTATAGTGACCCACTGGGTCCCAGCCAGTGGCACAGCCCAGTCCAAGCAGAATCCACCAATCTGCTCAGCAAGGGGAGCAACCAACTGAAGCCACTTCCATATGGAGTTAGGGCTGTCCTGCCCAAATCCAACATGTCATCCAGTCAGTTGGGAGTTTCTCATGGGAGTGTCTTATTCCCATCACTCACTGTGTGTTGATGCCGGTCCCTGAGAACTGCTGGGCTCCCGACCTCTGACTTCAGTGTGGCTGTGGTGTGAATTCACAGTTCTCTGGGTGGATCGCATGCAGGGCCGGGTCGGGGTGAGCCATGCACACGGCTGTTCAGCTCCTCACTCTTGCCACTCAAGCCAGTCACATCGGTGTGGTTCGGTCAGTCAGGTTGGTCTCAGGCAGGAATTCAGGTGGCTCGAGGAGTGCACCATGCTCGCTGATCTTAGCTTCTCTAATGGTAGCCCCGGGACCTCATATTTGAGTGGGTTTTTTCACTTTAGTTTCCTCTTGGGTTGAGAGAGTCCATCTCTCTCTGTTTGAGTCTCTCCAGAGTGTTCTATTCTGGCATTTAAGCTGTCTCTCTCAGAGAGGGTCCCTCTGCTGCTACATACCGGTCCACCATCTTTGGAAACTCTATTATTGGTTGATTTCTTGATGAGAGGCATTCTTTGTAGGTGTGAGATGGAATCTCACTGTTGTTTGAATTTGCATCTCTGTAATAGCCAGTGGTGTTTAACAATTTTCATCTATTTATTTACTATTTGTATTTCTTCATCTAAGAAGTGTGTATTCATATTAGATGCCCAATTTTGGATTGAGTTTTTAAATTTGTGGGGTATAATTTGTCCAGTTCTTTATATGTTCTAGATATAAGTCCTATGTCTATAGGACAACTGGTTAAGATCTCTTCCTACTCTATTTGGTTTTGCTGAAAGCCCTATGATAGGTGAAATTACAACATGGTTGGTAGAATCATTGTAGGAACATATATGAAGGGAGAAATCACATGGTAAGATATAAAGTAAGAAACTGGAATGGTAGTTCTCACTCTTTTTGAATAACAACATATTCTTGTGGTAACTAATCAGATCCCTTTTTATCTATATTCATGCTTTCCAAAAGAAGTGCTCCCATGATCTAATTTCCCTCATCTCAGCCCTTAAAAGTCTGCCTCTTCACTTTGCCAACCAGGTGTCCAAGTTTCTGAAGCATGAAACTTTGGGGGACTTACTCAAACCATATCCAAAACATGACACCCACAGAACAAGAAGCTCAGTGAAACACAAGAGAAATAACTTTGCACACTCTCTCCACACCACTAAAAGACAGATCAAAATCAATTGATAGGCTCAGTTATAAAGAGAAAAATATCCTAACATCTACTAGAGAAAATTATATAACTTAAACACATGAAAAGCAACCAGGAAAACTAGTAAAATCACTGTGGAAATCAGTATAGAGACACTTTAAAAAATTGAAACTAAAAATTGAGTTTGACCCAGTAATTTCCTTTCTAGGTATCTTACCTAAAGAATTAAGACCTCATATTGCAGAAAAACATTCATATTCATGTTTATAGCAGCACAATTTATAGTAGCTAAATCTTGGAAATGGCCTGTATGCCTATCAACAGATGAACAGATAAAAAATGTGATACTTAAACACAATGCATTATTGTTCTGCCTTAAAGAAGGAAAAACTTGAGCCGTTTAAGAGAAAATAGTTCTATCTTGATCCTATAGTATTAAGTGAAATAAATTCACACCATAAGGTTGAACATCACATGTTTTATATGAGATATACAAAACATAAGCATAAATAGAGAGCAGTATAAAAGATAATAAATAGTGAGGTCTTTTCAAATGGGAAGGGGATTAAGAGATTGGAAGGACAAGAAAGGAAAGGGGATGAAAAAAGAATTGAGATGTGTTGTGTGCATGTACAACTCCCAACAAGGAATATAATTATGTACTTGTAAAAATTAAAATTGAAAAAAATAAAGCAAATCAGGAGGCAATGGGACACTGTATTTAAAGTCTCTGAATGACATATCCATGAAGTTAATATTGTACATTTAGAACAAATATGACTTGACTATGAGGTTTGGTAAATAACTGTTTTCCAAACAAAATCTGAGGGAATTTATTTCTAATTGACCTGTACTCCATAAATGTTAAAAATTCTTTAAACATAAGAAAAATATTCCAAATAGAAATGTGAATAGATACAAAGGGAAAATGTCAGAAATAGTAAATATATGAGTTAATACAGTACATATTTAAAAATTTTTACTTTTTCTTTAAAATTTATATAGAGGAGTCTAAACTAAACAGAAGTAAATAAGACAAAAGACATCACTATGGATAAGAAGAGGTAGTAGAAGCATCCTTCAGTGACACACTATTAGTAATCTCACCTTGTCTGTGAGGTGCCATAATGCTTTGGCATGAATAGTGTAACTCCTTGAGAAACCTTGAAGAATTAGAACAATAAAGTATAGCTAATAAACCAGTATTGAAAATAGAGTATGTCTTAGTCAGTTTCCAGTTGGTGGAGCAGAATATCTGCCACCCACAATTTAAAGGAAGAGAGAGAGAGAGAGAGAGAGAGAGAGAGAGAGAGAGAGAGAAATTATTATGGTTCATAGTATGGTTCATAGTTTTCACCCATGGTCAGGTATCTTCAAGGCAGAAATGGCAAGGTAGGAAGGCAAGGCAGAGAAAATTGTTCAACCCATGGCAATCAAGAAGCAGAGAGAGAAGGGAGGAGCCAGGGGCCAGAATACAATTGGATAGATGATGGTGCCAGTGACCCACCTCCAACCAGGCCTCACCTTCTAACAAAACATTCAGCTATGGAACTCATCAGTGGATGAATCCATTCATAAATAAAGCACATCCATGATCTAATCACCTTCCAAACACATGAGACTTTTAGGGAACATTTTATATCTAAACCATAATAGAATAGAATCATGAAACATGTATTTAATTAATCCAAAAATGTGGGATAAAGGGAAAGTGGAAAAATAGAGAGAGACAGATCAAATATAACAAATAACAAAATAATAGGTTAAGTCCAACTATATTAATAATTACATAAAATGTAATTTTCACAGTCTAATTAAAATAGAGAGATTATTGAAATGAAAGCAGAAAAATTACATGCTGTCTACATACACCACACTTCTTTTTTTTTATTTTTAAAAAAATTTTGTTTAAAGAGAAAAAAAAGCAATACAGAAAAAAGGGTAGAAACAATACAGAAGCTCAAAAAAACCCATAAATCACTAGTTGACAAACCACATACTGTCCTCCCAGAAATAGCTGTTCATGTTACAAAATTAAGGCATACAAAGTGAACACACAGTGAGGCTGCAAACAGTTACAAAAATACAGGATGGAATACAGCCAATTGAGACAGTATAGTGAAATTGGCACAGAACATCACAGCAGGTCACCAGGACAACAGTAATAGGCACCATTGTATATCTCGTTGTCTTCACAATAGTTGTTCTTCTCTTAGGTACAGCAAAATCAAAGAAATACACAACATTATAGAACACATCAACACAGAGTATTGAATAGAGCAACACCATTACTCAGGACAAACCAAAACGGCGATAAAAATATCTGCCTTCAGAGATAGTAGAAGGAAACTCCCCTGACTTGCTGTACCAAATATGGTCACCTCCTAAGAGATACCCAGATCCCTGGATCCCAATTGTTAACAGGGGGTGGTGGTGGTATGTTTGATTCTAAGCCCGTGACCCGGTGGGCAGCAGGCTGGTTACTGGTTGGCTCAGCGCCCTAAGTTCCAACATGGCGCAGATCTCAGGAAACGCTCTTGCTTCTTCCACACTTCTAATATAAAGAAAAAGATAGAATAAATGTGAGAGGATGAAACATTATATATGTGCAAGTGCTGTATAGAATACTTCAGTAGTGACATTAATACAAGCTGCATTAGGTTTTTCAAAAGAAATATTAACAGAGAGGTATTTTACAATAGGGAGCAATAAATCCATCAAGAAGAGACAACTTTATAAATCTACACACACCTAATAACAGCTTTAAAATAATGATACAAAAGTTGAAAGAGAATACACAAATCCATAATTATAGTTAGAGATTTCAACAATTTTCTATAAATAATTTATTTAACAAGTAGAGAGAAAATGTATAAAAATATGGAAGCCTGCAATTACATTTTCAACTAACTTGATCTAATAACCACTTACAGAGAGCTTTATCTAACAGCAACAGAATAAACATTGTTTTCATGTGTTAATAAAACACTTATCAAGACAGACAATTTCCTGGATTTGAAAGCAAATATCAATAAGTTTTAAAGGTTTAAATACTTTAAAGGTTTAAAGAGGTTTAAATACTTTAGAAAGTATTTTCTAATACTGCAATGTACACTGGAAATCAATAAAATAAATGTATATGGAAAATTCACAAAAAAATAGAAGTTAATACTTTAAAACACCACATGAATCAAAGAAGTCACAAGGGTAATTGGAACCTATTTTGAAATGAATAAAAATGAACACACAAGATGAAGAAACTTTCACAATCAAGTAAAAACATTTCTTAGGGCAAATCTTGAGGTTTTGGATGTTTCTATTGGTAATGAATAAATGTCCCTATTCAGTTGTTTAAGTTTTCTCTGTGAGAGGCTTAAAAGCAAGAAGCTATTAAAGCCAAATTGTATAGAAGCAAATAAATAATAAAGATGAGAACAGAAATTAGTGAAACCAAAATTTTAAAAAAAGTTAATAAACTTTCAGCTAGATGAGCCAAGAAAAAGAAAAAGAAAAAGAAAAAGAAACAATTACATAGAACCTTGACTGGGAAGGGGTGGGAGAATTTTAAAAGAAGACCTTTACTATATAGATCCAATCATCCTTCAAACACAGGAGACTTTGGGAGAACATTTTACATCTAAACCATAACAGGATAGAATCATGAAACATAATCCAAATAAGTCAGGATAAAGGGAAAACAGAATACATACAAAGGTTAAAAGAGTATTAAAAACTTGTGTCAGTAAAATTAAACCACTTATATAGAGTATATACCCCTTGCAAGTTGCAAATGATAAAATTTAACTCCAGAAGGAAAAGAAAATCTGAATAAACAGTTTAATTTTAAATTATATCAAACAATTCATCCTTATCACGTACCAGCAGAAGCCATGCTGGGCCCGGGAGGAGAAACAATCCAATTCACCCTTCCGATGATCCACCTGACATGCAGAATGTGAGAGACAGGTTGAGTTGATAACAAATGAGGTACAAAAACAACTTAATTCTCATATGTTTGATCAACTTTGCAGGCCTAAAGATGGTAGTCTGAACATCTATTTAGAGGATAACAGCATGTAATATAGCAAATATGGAAAATTTGCTTCTGTCTTGTTTTTGAAATTCAATATCGTTCTCATTGCTTTGTTTTGTTCCATTTTATTGGTTTGCTTTACTCAATATTCTGTTTTGATTAGTTTTATTCTGTTCTGTTTTGTTTGATTTTATTATGTCTGATGGTATGGATAGAAATTTTGAGATAAAAAGAGGCATTATGGTAGCCATTGTTGATTTCCTGTTTTGAAACCCTGTATCACTTTCACTGTTTTGTTTTGATTGTTTTTACTGTTTTATGTTGTTTTGTTTTATTATCTTTAAAATAAAATTTAAAAAATAAAAATGGAAAAAGAAATGAAATTACATTTTTTTTGTAAGAATACACCATGCCTCAATTAGGTATCACTAGTAAATTCTACAAAAGGTTAAAAAAAAGCCTAGTACTAATATGTCACAAATTCCTATGAAAGAGTGAGGAAGTGAGGCTACTCATTTCATTTTATGAGTTCAGATTTTTTTTTCTGATTTTGTGTGATACCAAAATTAGACAAGGGTTTTGCCACCAAAATCAAAACAAAACAAAAAACTAAAGTGAAAGTATTCATCCAAAAATTAGATACAAAACTTCCTAACAAAATTCTAGTGATAAATCTGACACTATATAAAGTAAGTCATATATATCCCACAAGGAAGTAAGGTTTCCTAAATATCAAAATGTTGTTTTAACATTAAAAACAAATTAGTAAATCCACTATATAATGATAAAGGAGAAAAGTCATATGTTCAATTCAAGCTCATATTTATAACAGCACAATTCATAATAGTTAGATCTATGAAGCAGTCTATATGTTGATCAATAGATGAATAGATAAAGAAAATGTAGGATTTACAGTGGATTATTACTCTCCTGTAAAGAAGAATAAACATGAATCATTTGTAAGAAAATGGATAGACCTTGAGACCATAATGTTACATAAAATACATCAGATGTACAAACTTAAATATTGCGTGGTTTTTCTCACATGAGAAAAATTAACCATAAGTTAAAAGCAAAATAAAAGATAGATAATAGGTAGTCACTCGTTCTCAAATGGAAAGAGGATCAAGAGATTGAGGGAGGGGAAGGAGACAAAGAGGATGAAAGAAGGAGTGTGTAGTGTGCTCATACCAGTTCCATGTAAGGAATGTATACATTATGTGCTGCAAACTGTACTAATAAAAAAATCAAAAAAACTGAAGTTAAATAGCCTGAAGTGCACAGGAAACAAAAACAAAAACAAAAGCAAAAACAAAAACAAAAACAAAAACAAAATTGATTCAGGAAAAACATCGGGCAAAATATGGCCCTCATTCACAAAAAACTCTCAGCTATCTAAAAATAGAAGAAAAAATTTCAGTTACCATGTATCATTGTAATTATTAAGGTGTGTGTCTTATTTCTCCAAACAAGAGTAAGAAAGAGCTGTCTTCTTTTATCCCTTACATTTAGTCCTGTCTTGCTCTTTTTAACCTGTGCCATGAAGCAAGAACTTGAAATCAAACACTTTAAGATTATAAAAGAATGGAAACAAAGCTTTGTAAATGAGAAAAGGAAGAGGGATTGAAGGAAGAGGAAGGGGAAAAAAGAGGAATCAAGTTATCATGTGTGTAGATACAAATTCCCTATGATGATTATGATCATTGTGTTTATCTAAGTTGTGCCAGTAAATTTAATTTAAAAAAGAATAAGTATAAATTGACATTATTTACACAAGAACTGATTGTGTATCACAGAAAGGCATTATAAAAATGTACGAGAACTAGTCAATGAACTTAGTAAATTTTCAGAACACAAGAGCAGATGACCAAATAAATTGTATTTATAATTTGAGCAACAGAAAATAAAACAATTAAATATATTATTAAATTTCATTAAAAATAGTAATACAGTGTTAACTTTTACAAAAATATGAAGATTGCTACAGAGAAAACTATGAGATGTTAGTGAGAGAAATGAAATAAGGCTTGAATAAATGGAGATAGGTATTCTACACATGGAGCAGAAGACTAAATACTGTTAAGATATAAATTCTTCCTAAGTTACTGTGCCAATCCAAACAATCTCAATCAAAATTCCATCTGGCTTCTAAAAGTAGAAATTAAAACCCAATTTAAAATGTACTTGGGAATGCAAAATACCTGAAACAATCAACACAATTTTTGAAATGAAAAAATAGGATATCAATCTTACCATAAATCTGTATTAATTTAAACAGTAGAGCTATGGAATAATAATGTACATATTAATCAGTGTAACAGAATGAAAAATATAGAAATAAATGCATATTGGTTTTCAGAAGTATTTTAATTTTAAAGGATACTTTAAAATTTTGTATTGAGGCGAGGTGAGTCTTGCCGCCCCAAGGCGGGCTCATGGAGAGTTGGCGACATGGGCCCTGGGAAATCGAGCTTCTGGCTAGCTACTGGTACACTGGACCAAGTCCCGGAAGCTCCACTGCCTTAGTACAGCATGCCCAGTGACCTTCTCTCAGTTCGGGAGGCAGAGGTCAAGCTGGGGGACTAACCGCCCCGGGAGATCTTTCCCGCTCCCTAGGACAAAGGACTGTGGCCCGAGTTTCTGCGGGCTCCAGTTCCCCAGGCCCAGCATCCACCTTACAATTTAGGGAGCCAAGAGCCTGCGGAGAGGAGTTAGGACCCTACAAGTTGAGTCCTGCCACCCCAAGGTGGGCTTGTGGAGAGTTGGCAACCTGTGCTCTGGGCAATTGAGCTTCTGGATAGCTACTGGGTACACTGGACCGAGTCCCAGAAGCTCCACTGCCTTAGTGCAACATGCTCAGCGGCCTTCTCTCAGTTCGGGAGGTGGAGGCTGAG
>PVJX010025489.1:0-26859 GCA_004027295.1 Dolichotis patagonum | reverse complement strand
ATCAGAATCCTGTCTTGTCTCCATTTCTCATGTCTCTTGTCCTATCTCATCCCCACTCCCCCTCTAGGGTCTTCATTGACTTACCTGCGGGTCGGGACACATGACAATGCCTCCCGCAAGTCCAACTGGGGGTCTAGAGCCCACAAGAAGGACTCATGCCAGTCCCTATTACAGACCCGTGCTGGGAAGGCCCAAAGGTTGGCGGTGGAAACTAGGAAGTCTATGCCAGCAGGGTGAAGAAGCTGTGCTGATAGGTTGAGGTTTCTATGCTGGAGCCAAGAAGTCACACTTACAACAAACACCAGTGCTGTCCTGAGAAGCACAACAGCCATCCTCAGCGACATGGAGGCCCTGAGCTCCTCTGATGACAAGCACAGTTGAGTACTTGCCAGGAAGCCAGTGTAATGAGTTCATTCTGGAGAACAAGTGGCAAACATCTTCCTCTTCAGAGCCAGGAAGCAATGCTCGATGTGAGGACCACAGTTTCTCCAGGGGAACCTAACCTGGTCAAACAGCACCTTGTAGGAGACCTCACAATGCCTCAACGCACTAATGCCTCAACACCCTTCCTTCTCCTTCAAGTCTACATTTATGCTGGCAACTTTCCTCAGGTAAAACATCTCCGCTCAGCAGCATGGAGATGCAATCCAACTGGCATTAAGTTCTCCACCAGTTTTTAATCCATAACAGGGATATTTTGACGGAATGAAAGAAAAGAATACCATCAAGTTTCACAAAATTATTATAAATCCACAAAAAGTTGCAGAAATATACAGGATAATTCCCTTTCCTCCAATATACTAAAATGCTTAACAGCTCACACAACTATACTAAGATAGCAAAACCAAAAAGTGACATTGATACAATGCACAAAAGTTACTGAGTTTGTCAGTTACGAATGTTCTGATATTTCTTTATGCATACTCACAGTTCTACATAATTTTAGGACCTGGGTAGATTTAAAGAAGTTACGTAGCAATGAAGATACTCACTATCATTTGGAGTCCCTCTTGTAACCACCCTTAGCTATAGCCACCTGTCTGCACCGACATCAATAATATATTATCTATTATTATGATGCTGTTATTTCATGAGTAGGGTAATGCAATACCTACTGTCAGATTGTATTTCTTCAGTCAGCATAATTTTCTCAGAATTGGTGTTAATTGTTCTGTATAGCAAATTTGTTCCTTTATATTAACAAATAGTATTTCATGGTATGGATGAACTAAGTTACATTTAACCATTTGCTCTCTGTTAGGCATTTTAGTAGTTTCTATTTGGGACTTTTATAAATAAGGCTAATATATAAATTTATTGACAGTAAATTTTCATTTGTCTGAGACAACCTCACAAATGAACTTGCTGTGCTGTTTTTTAAGATTATTTTTCATTACAAAAGGAGCCTCTCAAAATATTCAAGCATAGCTATATCATAATGTATTTCACTAACAGAATAGGTAAATGTCCACATATATTTGCCTCCTTGCCAGCATTTGCTGTAATCACAGTTTTTTAAAAACAAATTATGGGGAGAAGGCACAAGATGGCGGACTGGTAGGTGGCAGGAGAGAGACCCTCTCTGAGACAGCTCAAATGCCAGAATAAAACACCCTGGAGAGACTCAAACAGAGAGAGATAGACTCTCACAACCCAGAAAGTAACTAAAGTGCGAAAACCGGCTCAAATATGAGGTCCTGGGGCTACTATTAGTGAAGATAAGATCAGCGAGCACGGCACCCTCCTGCAGCCACCTGAACCCCGCCCGACCTGAACAAGCGATCCGCGCCGAAGTGACTGGCTTGAGCCGCCGGAGCGCGGAGCTGAACAGCCCTGTGTGCAGCTCGCCAGGACCGGCTCTGCACACGACCCACCCAGAGGCACCGTGAATTCCCACCATAACCGCGCTGAAATCGGAGGTTGGGCAGTCCAACAGTTCTCAGGGACACGGTGAGTGATGGAAATAAGACCCTCCCATGGGCAAGGGGAAACCGACTGGACGACATGTTGAATTTGGGCAGGACAGCCCTAACTCCATAAGGAAGTGGCTTCAGCTGGTTACTCCCCTCGCCAAGCAGATTGGTGGACTCCGCTTGGATTAGGCCATGTCCCTGGCGGGGACCCAGTTACTTCCCTGAGATCAGTGCACACTGATGCAGTGAAGGCCTGCAAAGGTTGACTGGCCCAGAAGGGAGGAGCTAGCGTACACTGCCTGTGGGCGAACTCTAATTTCTGATAACCTATTGAAGAGGGCTAAAGCTCCTAGCCTGCACCCTCTAGAGGAGCCTTAAACAACAAGAAAAGGGTCTGGGAATTACCCTGTACACTTGTATGGAAGGAACCAAAAATATGACTAAAGGGAGAAATAAGAAAACACTCCCAGCCCCCAACCCTGAGAACATCGATCCAGGAGAGGCAAATACAAAAGAGACTGAGGGCAGCAAAAATGCAACATCAAACACAACATTAGCGGACATAAAGAGATATCTTCAGGACTTCGTAAGCGGGACCAGAACTGAAATATTAATTCAAATTAAACAAGAGATAAGTAGATTAATAAAAGAAGGGCTGGGCACCTCTCATGAAGGCACAGACAGAAGAATGGAGGAACACAAATGGAGAGAAAAATTTAATGAGGAATTCAGAAAAAACATAGAATTTATGAAACAGATTCAAAGAGACTATCAGAAAACTAAAGACGCGATAGAAAGCTGGCAAAACTGCTTGAAAGAAACCAAAGATAGACTATCAAAAATTGAACACAGGTTTGCAACGTGGGGTCACGAAAGGGAAGATCTCTTAAAAATAACAAGGGAGCAGGCAGTAAAGATATAAAGACTGGAAGATGACAAGAGGATCTATAACTTAAGAATGAAGTATGTGAATGAAGAAGCAGGAATCAAACCAGGGGAATTACAAAGGCTATTCACAGCAATTATTGAAGAAAATTTTCCAAGCATAGAAAAAAGAAATGATATGCAGAAGTATGAAGCATACAGAACTCCAGCCACCTACAACCCAAACAGAGCTACACCCAGACACATAATAATCAAGATCCCAGAAATTCAGTATAAGAACAGAATATTAAAAGCCATCAGAGAAAAGAAACAGATCACCTATAAAGGAAAACCCATCAAAATCACGGCAGACTTCGCGATACAGACCATCAGATCAAGAAGAGCTTAGAGTAATGTAATTCAAGCGCTGAAGGAGAACAATCTCCAGCCCAGATTGATGTATCCTGCAAAACTCTCTATAGAAATTAATGGAGAAAAAAGATGCTTCGATGACAAAGAGGAGCTAGGAGAATTTGTGACCACCAGTCCAACCCTACAAAAAATACTGAAGGACATTCTAGGGAGAGAGAACAAGAACACGAGCATTTCAGGAACAGTGGCAGAGAGGCCTCAGTGAACGAGGCAGATAGTGAAGTGGAAGAGAAAAATAGACTATCATTGGCAGAAAAATAGAATAGCAGAAATGAGGCAGAGAAGATAGGCTATAATCTCTAGTATAGAGGGCCTTGAAATACTAACAGAGAGAAACACAGACAGAGTAGATCAGGAGGTAGGGTCCATTGAGCTGCTCTATATAGGGAGGCAGTGAGACTGAAAACAAGCAGTGCACCCCATGGGAGTGAAAGGGGAGGAATTGTCTAAAAAAGGGAGGCAGAGGATACTGTTAATGGGGTAACAAGATTTAAAATTTACATTATTCTCACCACTCTGCTTGGATGGAATATGTGCTGTTCCAGTTTGTCTACTTACGTTAGACTTGAGGACATGGTCAGCTATCCCAAAAATAAGAGGACATATTACGGTAATCACCCCTAATTTTCCTATCAACTTAATCTGAAGCCCTTTATAACTTATAACATCTTATTTTGGCTGATCTTATTTGAATCTGGTTTGTTAGATTGCTACTTTGTATTGACTGATTTTATTTAAATCTGTTGTGATGGATAGCATCAAGTCTAAGAGTATAGGAAACTACACTGAAGATGACAAGATTCACTAAGATACCCACTCTGGTTTGATTATTACTTGCTTTTGAAGTCTTATAATGTCTCTAATGCTTTGTTTTTACTAATGTTGTTATATACTGCTGAGACATATGGTAACCATTGTAGATCACCTTGTATTGCGGTTTTATGTGACTTTTTTGCCTCATGCTTTTCTAGGAATTGTTTTATCTTGCTTTGTTTTGTTTTTCTAGCTAATATAGAAATGATAGATATACATGTAGTGACTCACGCATGTGTAGAGATTAAAAACAGTTTACAAGAACCAACTATATAACACATGTTGAAATAAACAACTACCTTGAAGAAAAAGAGACACTACAATACCCAGTGCTGATTCCATAATGTCATGATGTGAAGTCCAGCAAAACTATCACTTTTTGTTCACAGTGATCTTAGCTTGCTTTGCCTTGTTTAAGTTCAACACACATTAAGGTATGGACAGCTGTTTTGAGGAGAATGAGAGACACTATGACAGCCATTCATGGCTTCCCTAATGTCTGGTCTTGAATACCTGTAATGTCCCCCTGTCCTGCTCAGATCAATTCCACACTAGGTTGTTCCATGTGAATTCCCTATGTGTGACAATCTGGACAACTATTTGGAAGAAAACAAGAGTTAATATGATAGAGAGTGAATATCTCTAATTTTCTAGCTTTGAAATTTATGTCTTACATTGCTTTCTTGTGATCCGCATTGCTCTGTTTTGTTGTGTTTAATTTTACCCTATTGATATAATTGCATGTATATTTGAGTGGATAAGATGGATGACCATATTGTTGTTTTTGTCAGATCATGGAGCAGAACGGTTAACAGTCTAACTGTTTGAATGTCTACTTTGCATGTTTTAACTTTGTAATGTGAACAACTATTTCCAAGAAGTCAGTATGTAATTAGTCAAGTAGTAATTTCTTAGGTTTTATTGCTGTTGTACTCCTCCTTCTTTCCTTGAAATACTGTATTGTTGCTACCCTTTATTCTGTTTTATTTGTTTTGTTTTTTCCTCTTTAAATAAAAAAATTAAAAAAAATTATAGTATAGACATATAGTGGTTTCCAATTTTACCTTTATCTGGTGCTTCCCTGGTGGACAAAAATGTTAAATATTTTTCAAGTATTTACCTATCATCTGTCGCTCATTGCTGTGCATGTCTTTTGCCCATATTCTATTTGTATTGTCATTTTTCCTTTGATATTTGAAAGTTCTTTAAGCACTCTAAAGGCAAAGTCTTTATTGAATACAAGCTTCACTAATGTTTTCGTATGAGTTTTTAGCTTGTACTTTAATCCTTTAATAGAGTGTTTCACACATAAAAATCCTTTTACTTTTGATAAGATCAAGTTTATCACTTTATTCTTTCACAGATTATGCTTGAAATGTTGAGTTACAAAATTCTTTGTCTTCTGCAAGGTGGTGAAGATTGACTCTTACATTGTTCTAATTCCCGAGAACCATCAGTGTAATACTTACAGCTTACTTCATATTTAAATGGAAAGAATGCATATTTACCTCTCAGGCCTGGGATAATTCAAAGATTTTGCTCTTATTTAACTATTATTTAACATAGAACTGAATATTGTCACTATTACAATAGTTATAGGGGAAATAACATACACACATATATGAAAGATAAAATAAAATTATACCTACTTGTAAAAAGCATGGTTATCTAGGTAGCAAACTTCAGACTCTAAATATAAGCACACATGTACACACACATATACACACACATTATAACATACTAATGAGTTCCAAACAGTTTCATGGTACAAGAGCAACATAAAAAAATTGATTAAATGTTATACACTCACAAAAAAAATTACAACCAGATTAAAACACTGAGATACTGCAAAGATAATTAAACATATATAAATTTAAGCAAATATATAAAATATCTGTATGATGAAAATTATAAACTATTTCATAATGAAATAAAAAATCTTTAATAATCAGACTTCTTGGTACTATACTATAGAATATAGCTACAGTAATCATGACAGTGTGGAAAACATGGAATTATGTGATGAAGAGAACAGTAGAGCAGAATAAAAAACTCATGAGTAGGTTCACATAAATATGCATAATTAATTTTTAACAAAAGAAAAAATAATTTTGACTGAGGAGATGTAGTTTTTTCAGTAATGGTGCTTGAACAGAATAATTGCACAACTCATCAAAAAAATCTTGCCCTAAATTTTATACCTCATGCATATCTTAATTCAAAATGGATAATGTAAAATGCAAAATTATAAATCCAGGTGATTTGTTTTTTAACGTGGCACTCTAAATTTCTTGCATAACGTGAAATTAAGAAATATGAACAGGTTACATAGAGCAGAGACAGACAATGTATTTCAACTGGTTTGAAATGGTAAATTGATCTATAAAGGAGCAAAAATAGGACCAGTTCACTTTTTGATACATGAATATTGTAGTCAGGGAAATATTTGCATGAATCAGTCACAATTTTCCACTTATGTTTTCTAATTTTTTAAGACAGCATGCCATTAGAAAACCAAAATAATACTTACAAACATTTCACTTTGCCATAACAAATCCAGAGAAAGCTAGGAAGCACCAGCTCTGCATGGTAGGCGATCACAACAGACTCATCTGTACGTTACTAACATGGAAACACCATTTTTGGTAAGTGTTCCTAAAGAAGAGATGTTGTCATGACAAATAGGAGCATAACTGTTGAGGTTCTATTGAAAATGTAAAATTCCAATAGAAAGAATCAGAGCAAAATATATATCCTGCAAATGTCCCATGACCGGCTCCTTGTACCTGAGTTCCCAAATCCTAGTGACACATTCAGGGAAGAACTCATCAATAGACTAATAGACTGATGAGTGTAGCAACTATGATCTAATTACATGCCTATAGCAAGTCTCACGTGGAGAGTTAAGTTTCTCTCCTCACTGCTCAAGGTGCAAGCACTGATACGTTTCTGATCTCCTCTGACCATCATAGTTTCCCGATTCCATTTTCAGCTTTTTCTTAAATTAGCATATATATCAGCTTTGGAAAGCACTTAGAGGACATGCTTCTAAAATATTTTTTTCTGATTACTACAAAATGCCCACCTCTAACAACAGCACGGTGTTCTGTCCTTCTTTCCACTGTGTTTTACCTACTAATGATTCTCTCTTTAAACATGAAAACATATTGACATAGTCTTTCATAGTGTATCATTTGACATCTTCTTGAGATTGTTACATTAGTAATTGGTGGTGATGCATCCATATGCTTAATTGAAAAAAATGATAATATGGTGTCCTTTATGGCCATTTTATAAGTGTGTCCATCTTGGTATATAATTGTAAATATGTTCATGTAAACATGTTGACAATTGGTTACCTACTTCATTCAAATATTGAGAAACCACATTTATTCAAGAATTGGGCTATTTGTAGTTTTTATTGTTTGTGTCTACATGTTCCCCTAAAGATGCATGTGGTTTTATATTGGTTTTTAAGGAGGTGGCTGAGTCTAAATTGTACGATTAATTCATGCTCCAATGCTGGAATTAAGGAGCTGGGGTTAAAGGTGGGTGAGTGATTGCAGGATCAGCTCATTGATGGAACTGGAAAGACCCTAATCCCAGTAGACCAGATAGATGCAAAGGACAAAATGAGGCTGTCTCCCGTCCTTTGTTGCATTTGCTGTCTTCTGCCACCATGAAATGTTACCCCTCTGCCATGTACTATCCGTCCGTGGAGCAGGCAGATTATAGACTTAACCCTCCACCAACTATGAGCAAAATAAACCTTTCCTCCATTAATTTTGTCCATTGTTCATTTTGTCTCAGCGATGAGAATAGTAACTAAGACAATAATACACGTAATCAGCAATATGTCAAGATTTCCATTTATTTAAATCTTTTTCACTTGTCTATCTTTCTACCTGTTTATCTATCTATGATAACTACCATAGATGTAGCCAGTAAAAGCATAAAACATATATCTGCTTATATGTTAAATATTAATTGTATATTTAAGCAATTAATTTTGCTCACAAATCAAGCATCCAGTAATCCTATACATTTATTACCTTTCTTTCTCATTCCCCCATTTACATCCACACCCAGCTTTAAATTGAGTGCCCTCCACCATCACTTTGACTCTGTTTTGCCTTCAAACATAATATATCAGTAACTGACCCACTTGGCATTTCAACTTCCTCTTCACCGTTGCCCTGTGACCTACGGCACAAGCCCTCTGCAACCCATTAGAAACATCGCATAGGGAACAGACATGCCTAAGATGACTTATTTTCTGTTTAACATAAAATTCAATTTTAACATGGTGTCCTCTACTTTTATTTGCTAAATCTTTTAGCTCTACAGGTTTTTATTACAAGAAACACACATCTGTGGACCAGTGCGTTATGCCTACATAGACCAGAGGATCAATAGAATGAGTCCAAATTCCACAAATTCTTTGCACCCCAATAAAAGAAGTATTTAGAAAAATATCATGGTTTCTGGCAACATACACACATGAATCAAAAAAGAAAAAGAAAAATATAACCTTACTCTAACACTGTACTCATATTTGCAGTGGCTCATTATCAAATAGGTTCAGAGTGGGAATAAATGTGATAGAACTGTTTTTAGAAAACAATGAAATCATGCATGCAGAAAACAAATCTACAAATGCATTAGAAATTATATGTTGTATACATATTTTATAATGAGTGATATAACTCAGAACAAAAATGATTACATCTGCTGAGTTCATAGTAGGCATTTGAGGCAAGTTAATAAATTATTACAAGTATCTACTCAATTTGTTGATTTTCTCAAGAACCTCTAATAATGAATTACATTAAGTAATTCAGAGATGTAGACAGGTCTGAAGAATGTGTAAATCTCACCTTTTGGGAATTAGGCTCAATCTCACCTTTTGGGAATTAGGCTCAATCAGGACATTAACTGTCCAGGAAAACGACAAAAATAAGAATTCTGTGCTGCCGAAAATGTTGCATAACATGGTATTTGCTTTCAAAGGAAAATAAAATAGCCATTAAAGCTTGGGAGCCACAGGATAGTACTGCATCTGTTTAGCATTGCTCTTTTCTTTTATAATAAGACCCACCACAGCCAACACAGAATGGAAACAGCAAAGGAAGAGGCAAAAGGATGTTTAGTTTCAAAGCTTTACCCAGCCAGAGACTTATCTAAGAAGAGAAGAGACAAACAACAATCAAAACAGAAAAGAAATTAAAAAGAGGCAACTCCTTCTTTTGAAAAAGAACTGCACGCCACTGAGAAAAGGGATAAAAATCAATTCTGAGTTGCAGCTGATTTTACTTTGTAGAAGGCACATTTGCTAATCACTTCAAATAAAATCAAGATATATGGTGATTTTTAAAATGCTTTCTCTCTGCCCTAATTTCAAGACTACCTACATGTATAAGTGGTAGGATAAGGATGCAAAAGGAATTTCTGGTTGTTTTAAGTTATCCTGATGATTCTAGAGGATTGATCTTCTAGGTCTTCTAGGAAAGCTCAGGTAATAATAGTCAGTGTCTTGATAACAAGGTCTGCGATAGCATCAAGACATTTGTGCTTCAGCTCATGTGTGCTTCTCTTAAAGAAATAATCTAGCTTTTGCCCTGTTCTTAGAAACAAGAAAATATGTAAAGGACAGATCCATCTCTCCCCTGGACAGTGATAGCTGTGTTTCATATGTATAGATAATGACCACTGGAAAACATTATAAAATTATAAGCCTCAGAAAATGGGAAATGGAAGATGAAAATGTATATGCAATCAAAGAATCTTCCAATTTTGAGTCTTCAAGAGAGGCCACCCAGGTATGTTTTGAAAACTTTGCCTACAACAAAATTGGAAGATTGAAAGCCAGGGCCATCTTGGAAAATTCTGTTCTCTGAATATTTTAATTTTGGAACTGCCTGTTAAACTTGGAAGATATATTAATTTGGTAGTGTTGTCATAATAAAATCCCACAGACTGAGAGGATTAATAAAAGAAATGTGTTTTCTCACAACTCTGAAGACTAAAATGCAAAGATCAAGTTGTCAGCGGGGTTGGTGTCTCCTGAGGCCTCTCTGGCTTACAAAATAGTTACTTTCTCACAAAGTTCACACATGATTTTTCTTCTGTGTGCCCATCTCTGTGTGTAAAATACCTCTTAGCACACTAGTCAAGGATTTGAGGCCATCATATGGTTTCATTTTAAAATTGATCACCTGTCTGAAGATCTGTCCCCAAAGAGGTCATAAAGTAAAGTGCAGGGGTAGGGCTTTTACAGGAATTTGGAAAGGATTCACCCCATAAGATAAAATCCTAGAGAACATACATACAGCAGTTTCAGTGATGTCACTTTCTATACAATTGATCCCAATTTAACTTTGGCTTTCAGAAAACACTATTAATTGCAATCATCAAAGGGAAAATAGCCAGCTTACAAATAGCTAAATCATGGTCAAAGATTTGTTTCACTCAAAAGTGTGTTTCAGCTAGTTACTCAAAACTCTCGAACCTAAATTTTCTCCTCTATCAAATGGAATGTTATGATAGATAAATTTTAACATATGCCTGGGAGCAGAGGCTTATGATTACATAAAATTTTGTTTCTCTTACAAAATATATTTTCCTTCAACTTAGAAAAGGTATACATTTGAAAACCTTGTTGCGTTGTGTAACTTGAATAAAAGTCTAGCAGAAAGGCAAGGAGAATTAAATACTGATGTGATTAAAGTATTTGGTAAATAGATTTTACGTTTTTATTGCTAGTTTAAAATTTCAAAAGCATTATGTAGATGTGTAGTGCAGCAGTATGCATTAACTTACCATTGTAATAATAGATCATGTATTTGCCCATTGAAAGAATAAAATTTAATGTTTTTAATATATCCACAGATAAGTGCAGACTTCACAATACTTGATTACTTTTCAGCAAAATCAAATTTTCAACAAACAACCATGTTCTCATTATACTAATATTTCATTGTTTACTGGTGGCAGAATAGTGTATTGTATAGACAAACCAAATACTTATAAATTTATCACTTAATGATATATATATGTATATGTATATGAGTTTGTGGATGAATAATGTTTAGATTTTCTTGAAAATGTTTCTAAAATTGCTAAACTAAGCAATACCTGTTCTAAATCATTCTGGAACTGCTAGACATTTTCCTAAGATAACAGACAGTACCATTTATGTTTTCATCAAAAAGGTACATAGGTTTTGATTTCTCCAACTGTTCAGCAATACTTGCTACTATCTGGCTTTTTTTGATTATAGATAACCTAATGAATATGAAGTGAATTGCACTGTAATTTCGACTAACATTTCTCTGAAGACTAATATGGAGAAATTTTTCGTGTGCTGACCGGTAATTTTCATTTTCTTTAGAAAATGTCTAATAAGGTATTTGTCTATGTCAACAAATTTTCTTATATTAATGACTTGATTTTCAGGGGATGGAGTGAGAATCAAACTCAGGACCATGTACTTGCCAGTCAGGAGCTACACTGCTGAGCTATATCCCTGGCCCAAGGAGTTGAAAATTTTTATTACATCTAGTTCTTTATCAGACATTACAACTAGCAAATGTGTCTCACAGTTTTAAGGTGACTTTTTTCTTGACAATGTCATTGAAGTAATTCATCTTCTCGAGTTCTAATTTACATATTTTTGTTTTTGATTTTTGTTAGTTGCTTATGCTTCTGGAGGACTAAGGATTGATTGCCAAATCTTAAATTAGGAAAATCTATTCCAATGATTTTAGTGCTTTATGGTTTTAGGTTTTGCACTTGGATGGATAATCCATTTTGAATGTTTATAGACAGGTAATTTTCTAATTTATTTTAGATTTGCAGTAATAAGGATCAAAAGCCCAAGGCCTTTGCATTGAGTTCCATATCTATCCCCACTTCAAGTTTTAATTTTTAAAAGACAATTTTTAAGGTTTTAAAGACAGATTATCTCTAAATTTCTGTATCACCCAGGCTGGGTTCAAACTTGTGATCTTCTTGCCTCAGCCTCCCACAATGCTGTGATTACTGGTGAGTGTCACCATGTCCAGATCAAATTTTTTCATGGGTTCCAGGGCTATTTGTTGACTGCATTTTATGCATTATGAAATAATCTTGCCAACAGCATTAAAAATTAGTGGATCATAGACAGGTAGGTTTATTTCTGAGCTCTTACTTCTTTCTCATTAACTTACATGTGCATTTTATTCAAAAATCACATGGCCTAGATTACTAGCCTTGTAATAAATTTTGAAATAAGAACATACAAGTATTACAATGTTCTTGTTTCCAAGATCATTTTCACTTTTATTAGCTCTTACAACTCTACTTGTATTTTAGAATCAGTTGATGAATTTCCACTAAGTAGTCATGGGGTACAGATAGAAACTGTGTTGAATTTTTGATCAATCTTGATATTATTTTCCTTTGAAAAACTTTACAAATTCAGATCCTTAAGATGGATGTTTTTCACTTGTTCATAAATTTAATTTTATTTAGAAATTTAACTTTTTCAAAACTGGTCATTGTGAGGATAAGTACTCATTTACTTGTTATATTATTAATAAATATTTTATTTTCAATCATTACAAGGTGAATTTTTTTCTTTAATTTTGCTTTTGAATTTTTCATTACAAATGAATAAAAATATTGATGTTTATGTATTTATTTACCTTGTGTCCGGCAACATCACTAACTTGCTAGTTCTAAAATTATTTTTGATTCCTTATAATATTCTAGGTATACACCATCATATCATCTGTGATGATCAGTTGTATAATCACTCACCTTTGGACTCTGAATATCTTTCATTTATTTCTCTTCTTAATTGTTCTACTTAAAGCCTGAAGTATAAATGTACACTAGAAATGTTAAAAAACAAAAAGGAACATTCATATTCTCTTGTTCTAAATAATGAAGCATCAAGATTTTCTGTATTAAGTATGGTGCTGACTTTGGATTTTTCATGTAAGTATTTTATGAATCAAATAAGTTCCTTTAAATATCTAGATTCGCTTAGAACTTTTACTGGGAAATCATAATTAGGGTTTATAAGCTTTTTTCTGAACTTTTTACATAACCATTTTTAAAATTTCCTCCTCATATAGTCTGTTATTTTACAATTTTGAATAATCAAAATACCTTTCACTTCTCATGTAATTCCCGCTTGGTCCTAGCCTATGAAGTTTTAACTAATGGCATTTTGTTTAGAATTGTTGTGTTCTTATTCATAAAAGATCTGTAATTTTATTTGGTTTCATTTTCCTGTTACATATTTATTTGCATTTTCATCATGACAATATAACTCATAAGATCATTTTGGTGCTGTTAACTTTTTGAAAAGCACTGGTATTGTGGATTATTTAAATATTTGTAGTATTCCACTGTGAGCTCCTCTGGGCCTAAGTCTTTTTTAGGGGATGGAATTTGCACAGGAATTTAATTCTTCTTGAATCCAGTTTGGTAGTTTGTACTTGATAGTAAGTTTTACTGTCATCAATATTATCCATTTTAGTATATTCAGTTGTTTTCACTATTTTTTTAAATTCTTTTTGATTTCTGTAAAAATAAAAGTAATTTCTACTTTCGTTTTTTATTTTAGCAGTTTGACTTGTTTTTTTCTATATTCACTAGCTAAGTTTTAATCATATTGGTATTTTCAAATAATTAATTTCTGGCATATTAAATGGCAAAGGAACATTTATTCAGGAACCTCTAGAGATGTCCACGTAAACTGGACATATTTGGTGTTTGAGCAAATACCCACACCCTCAATATCTCTTTCAAAGTGAGTTTTTTTCTATTCATGTATATATGTAATGCTTATTAGATGGTTGTATATACATATATTAATCACTTTATATGTGTGTATAACAATTTAGATGTATAATTATATGTATGCACAACATTTCCTTAGCTTTACCGGACACATTTGAATGGGGTTGTCCCTAACATGTGCATTCTGCAATAGAAACTTTTTTTATTCATTTACAATAGGTTGTTCAGTGTTCACATTTATTGCTTGTGAATTTAAATTTCTGTGTAAAGACCATGCTTACTTTTAGAAAACACTATTACATAAGTATTGTGGTAGCTATTACAAAAGAAACCACAGGAGAAAAAGTACTGAATTTAGTCACTAGTCTGTGGAATACTAATCATGCAACTCACTCAAATCTCTCATTTGAATACAAAAGCTTATATCCAATAATCTATGTTATAGACCAATATTAGAATAAAAAACAAATGGAGGAAGCATATGGAACTGTCTATATTTTCTTGCCAATTAATAGTAAAATCAGAATTTGAATCAAGAAGTCAATCTTGGATCCATTTACCCAGATCATTTTCACCTAAATTACAGTTGTTTTATGTATAAATGTGGCCTTTTTCTATATACGCAAATGTTAAAAATATTTACTGTGTTGGCTTATAAACATAAAATCAGCTTAAATCAATACTGAAGAACAAAGAGTAGTCAGTATAGATCAACAAGAAAGAAATAGGTTACTACTTTGTTTAATTAAAATCCAAGGAAGGAAACTAATATTAACAATTTAAATAGACCACATAGATTTCATACACAAAATCCTGTTTAGTTACTTTCAAAAGTTTTGTCATCTCTCTTCTCTCAGGACACACAGTCTTTGAAGTGCGAAGTTAAAGAATATTTCCTGCAAAGGTGGCATCGTTATAACAGTAATGATTTGGGTACTCCCTGTACTTAATTCATAACACTAAATCAGCAAGTGTTTGGGAATTTCGTGACACATCACTAGGAATCACATGAAGACAGATTTCAAACTGATTTTAAGACGTTAGTATATGAGATACAAAATTGAATACACTTGAATATTATCTTATCTGTTCTAGGCTTAATGGTAAAGGATAATCCAGAGGAATAAACAACCAGTTCCTTTGAAACTTTCAAAACAAACATGGAAGCAAGAAAATAGACAATTTAAAAAGGAAGAGAATTGAAACCAAGATAAGACCAAGAAATCTTTGTGTGTTATTGGATAGTAGAGTAAATATAGATGAAAATAATATCCTACACAATTCAAATAGCTACAAGTAATAGTTATGGAAATTTTCACCACACAGAAATGACAAAAATTTGCAGACATAAATATGCTTAACTTGAATTAAATATTGTACAGTGTACACAAACATGAAAACATAACATTGTACCTAATTAATATGCTCCATTTTCATATTTTATTCATCAGTTAAAGTCAATTTAACAAGTAGAACTTAAGAATGGGCACGGGAGTTAAAATAAAATTCAGGTAAAACATCAGTTTTTTATACAGCAGGATTATTATGTCAGAAGAATTTTAGAAAAAGGTTGATGTTAGGGTACACTTATTTATTTTCTTCATTCAGCAAATATGTATTTACTTTGTAGTATATATTAGAAATAGAATATTATCTTTTTGTATTTATTATTGGCACATATTAGCACCAAAATATTCTTTTCTAAGAACCTCATCTTCCATAGGCGGATAAAGACACAGATGTGAGATCTGGATATATGATGTGTACACATAACATCCTAGATGCAGCAAGAAAAAGCCCAGGCATAACTCAGGATGGTAAGAGAGAAGCACAGACAGGGTCAACAGTTAAGATACTACTCAAATTAACAAGAAAATTGATTGAGGGTAGATTTCCAAGGTGGAGAGAAGTCATTTTAAAAGGAGTAGCGACCTAAGAGAGACTGATACAGTAAGGAACCCCTGAGCACTTTACTGTAGATAAGCAGTAAGTTAAAGATAGAGGAGAGACTGGCGATACATGGAGAAGTGTAAAAACGAGGGTCCGGTACACTGGTTTGCAGACCTGGAAATCTGAGCCATTTTGAGGAATGAGTTCACAGCAGAGGGAAGAGCGCCATCTATTGAAGCTCTGTGTGCTATAACTTGATGGAAGCTTTTCCTTTGCAAGCGGTGTGACTTCCCCAACCATCTCCGAGCCCAGTGGCCTGGAAGATTTTTAATTGAAAACGAATGGTTTACTTTTGCCATTCGTGATGGCCGCACTGACGTAGATATATTGTGAGCTCTCATGTATGGATGAACGTGTACCATAGTTGAAAAGTGCTTATGGTTTCACACCGAAGGAGGGTTATGTGTCTCTAGCTAAGGTACTCTGCGGCTTCTTTTTCTTCTTTTTCTTCTTCTTCCAAGGCTCTATTTACTTATCTACTTATTTTTGGACAGCGGTCCACCAATTCCTGCTTTGAGAAAAATTGTTAGTGTTTTTTAAAGTGCCTGTTCATTTTGTAAGCCAGCCTAGGTTTGAACTTTTAAACCTGGTAGGGATACCAACGTATTTATTATAGAGACCACTTGTACTTTTTATCATCCCCAGGTCATTTTGAGTTGCTCCCATTATTCAGTTTGAGAGTGGAAAGCATTTTTGTTATACTTTATTTTTATGGTAGAAAGCGTTTGGACACCATAGCCAGCAATTACAATGTTTCAACTTTTGCTTTTTTACAGGCGTAAATCTTCTACAACAGAAATATCCATTTGTGTGATTTAAAAAAAAACAGGCTGCCATTATTATCATTATTAATGTATTATTAGATTGGTGATGGTACTAGTAATTATTATAGGGTAATGAGGCTTGTAGTTTTGGAATGGGATTGTAAACATTCTGATGGGAAAATGCACGCAGAAGAAATGTAATGATGTAGAAAACCACAGCAAAGCTCTCCTCTACTTGCCAGTGTTGTGAGCAGATTTCCACTGCTGCGTCTGAGGCTGTCATCTAGATGAAAGGATACATCTATGCTTTCACATACTGCTCTTCTTTGAAGCCTCTCTTTTCCCACAATATGCTGAAATTTCAATATATTTTTAACGCATTTTAATTTTTCAAAAAGTCACATCTCAATATGTTATTTTCATACATACATATAACACTGTGCTCTTTTTAAAAGTAAATATCTAACACCGTTCTCAAAGCACACAAGTTGGTGGCGTTTGCTTCCAGGATCTCGATATTCTATTTATTTTTGAAAGTGCTTGAACACTTGATTGGCAAGTCCTTATTCTATTGATCTTCAAAGTCACTAACAATAAAGAATACTCAAGGAAGAACATCTAATTTTCCCTAAACTTTTGATTCAAATAGGCAATTTTTAAAAATACATTGATCTATTTAGATTATATGAATGAACATTTCTGCCTACAAAATAAATACTAAAATCCTTCAGTAAACTACAGACCACCTGGCACTAAGCATCAGTTCTTCATGGTTTCCTACAGGGAAGAGTCACAACCCATCCTTGTGAACTCCCATATCTAATCATAACTGTGTCTTTCACCTTTGACCTTCACTCTGACTGATGCTTTTAGCCATCTATTAAAAATGAGATCCTTACCCTAGGGCGAGAACCAGCAGCATCTCCTGAGATCCACACCATGTTGAAACCTATGGTGCTGGGAAACCAGGCAACCAGCCTGCCACCCTGGAAAGTGGCTGTGAGCCTACCAGACTGTGGGTCTTAGAATCAAACATCCCATCCCCTACCCCGATTAGCAAGTGGGAGCCAGAGATCTGAGCATCTCTTGGGAGGTTGACCATATGTAATATAGCAAATAAAGGGGATTATCTTCTACCATCTCTTTGAAGGCAAATATTTTTGTCACTGTTTTGCTTTGTCCTGATTAATGGTATTGTTCTATTCAATATTCTGTTTTGATAAGTTCTATAAAACTCTGTATTTCCTTTGATTTTGCTATACCTGATAGAAAGAACAATTATTGTGAAGATAGCAAGACATACTATGGTAACTCTTATTGTTATCCTGGTAACCTGCTGTGATGTTCTATATCACTTTCACTACACTTTCTCAGTTGGCTTTATTCCATCCTGTTCTGTTGTATTTTACTACCTTCAAATTAATAAAAATTTTATTTAAAAAATGAGATCCTTTTCTCTGCAGCAGTGTGGTCCTTTGCACTATCTGTCTGCCTATCTATCTATCTATCTATCTATGATCTATCATAACTAACTATCAAGTGACTGACCCACCTACTCCTTTGTGGGAACAAGCAATTGGAAAAACATCAACCTTACATAGGGACCGCAAGATATTTAGCAGGTTTGGAGGACCAAACACTAACTAGAAAGGGGAAAATGGCAAAATGAAAAAGCAAAATGTAATCTTAAACATGTAGTCCACCAGGAGCAAGTACAGGAGACATTGAAATAGAGGACTCCAAAAGTAACACATCAGAAATCTCTGAAAAGATTGTGAATGAAAAAAAAAAAAAAACCTACATGAGGCCATACAGGAAATCAAATTAGAAGTACTCTCCCATGAAAAGATAGAAATAACAACCTTAGTAAAGGAGTTGTTAAGAACAACTAAAGAATAAATAGAGAAAAAAGTACAAGAGCATGGCAAACTGATTGACACCTTGAATGAACAATATAGGAAACAAGCAGACTTCATGAAGCAAACTGAGAGATCCAAGAAACAAAAAATTCTACTCAAAGCATGCAAAAAACCCTTTAAATGAAGCTGAGGATAGGATTTTGGGCCTCAAGGACAGGATTGCAATTAATGATCATGAAAGGATAGAACTTTTAAAAATAGCAAAACAGCATGAAATGACAATCCAGAAGCTTCAAGATGAGGCCAAGAGCAACAATATAAGATTAACAGGCATTAGTGAAGACACTGGAGCCAATGTAAATGACATAAATAAAATATTCACAGAAATAATAGGAGAAAATTTCCAAACATGGGGAAAAAAATGGATATGCAGATAAGTGAGGCATACAGAACACCAAACAGTCACAACCAACAAATCTACACACAGACTCATAATAATTAATATCTCAGGCATACAGCATAAAAACAGAATACTAAAAGCTTTTAGAGAAAACACACAACTCACCTATCAAGGAAAGCACAATAGAATCACAGCAGACTTTTCAGCACAAACCCTCAAGTAAAGAGGAGCTTGTAGTGAGATATTTTAAGCCCTGAAAGAAAACAGCTTTCAACACAGACTGACGTACTCAGCAAAACTTTCATTCAACTTTAATGGAGAAACAAGATACTTCCATGACAAAGAACAACTGAAGAAATACATGTCCACCAAACCAACCCTGAAAAAGTATTGAAAGACATACTAAACAGATAAAAATGACCACAATCCCCAAAACAATAGAAAGAAACCACCAGAAAGGACAAGCAATTAAATAAGGGAGAAAAGCAGAAAGCAAACAATTGGAACATAACATGGCAAACTCGAACCAGTATGTATCAGTGATATCCATAAATGTAAATGGCCTTAATTCAACTATCAAAAGAAAGAAGTTGACAGAATGGATCAAGAAACATGATCCCACAATATGCTGTATACAAGAAATACTTCTGACCCAAATGGAAACTCATAGATTAAAAGAGAAAGGATGGAAAACAGTATTCCATGCAACAAGAACCCAGAAAAAAGCAGGGGTAACTATTTTATTTGCAGACAATGTGAACTTCAAACCTAAAATGATTAAAAGAGACAAAGAAGATTGCTACATACTCACAAGTGGAAAAATTCAAGAGGAAGAACTAATAATTATAAATATATATGCACCAAACACAGAAGCACCCAACTATATAAGACAGATACTAATGGACATGAAAAACCAACTACACAAGAACACAATTATTACAGGGAACCTTAACAACCCATTGTCACAAAGAGATAGATCAACTAGACAAAGAAATAATAGAACTCAATCATACCTATGAGCAACTGGACTTAGTAGATGTTTTCAGAGTGTTCCACCCAACCATATCACAATACACTCTCTTCTCAGCTGCACATGGGATATTCTCCAAAATAGACCATATATTATTCCATAAAAATATTCTTAAGTAAATGCAAGGGTACTGAAATTATCCCATACATAATATCTGACCATAGCACACTGAAATTGGAAATTAATGGCAAAGAAATTGCAAAACCTGTATAAATACATGGAAATTATATAACAACCATCTGAACAACCAGTGGGCTACATATGAAATTAAAGAAGAAATAAAGCAACACCTACAATTCAATGAAAATATGGAAACAACATACTGTAATCTGTGGGAGGCAATAAAAGCAGTCTTAACAGGGAAATATATACAAATAAATTATCATATCAAAAAAACAGAACAAGCACAAATAAAGAACCTAATGCTTCATCTCAAGTGTCTAGAAAAAGAAGAGCAAGTTAAACCCAAAGCTCATAGAAGAGAGGAAATTGTAAAGATTAGAGCAGAAATCAATGCAATTAAAACTAAAATAAAATACAAAGAATTAGTGAATCCAAAAGCTGTTTTTTTGAGAGAATAAAAAATTGAAAAACATCTAGATAACTTTATCAAGAAAAAGAAAGAAAAAAAAAACCCAAATCCATGGAATAAGGACTGAAAAAAGAGAAATTACCACAGATCCCATGGAAATTCAAAAGATCCTGAATACCTACTTTGAAAATCTCTACTCAACATAGAGTGGAAAACACAGAGGAAATGGATAGATTTTTAGAAACATATGAACTACCAAAGCTCAACCAGGAAGATATAGCAATTTTGAATAACGCAATATCAGCTATTGAAATTAAAAATGCAATAAAAAAACTTACCAAGAAAAGTCCAGGTCCTGATGAAGTCACAGCTGAATTCTACAGAGAAATTTAGAGAAGATTTGATGCCAATACTCCTTAAAATATTCAATGAAATTGAAAAGAAAGCAATCCTCCCTAACTCATTCCTGGAGGCAAGTATTACTCTCATACCAAAATCAGAGAAAGACACAACTTAAAAGGAGAACTATTGGCCAATCTCACTTATGAACATTGAGGCAAACATTTTCAATAAAATGCTGGCAAATAGAATGCAGCAAATCATCAAGAAGATTATACATCATGACCAAGTGGGGTTCATTCCAGGAATGCAGGGATGGTTTAGCATATGCAAATCAATAAATGTAATATACCACATCAACAGAGCCAAAAACAAAAACCATGTGGTCATCTCAATAGATGCAGAAAAAGCTTTCAATAAAGTCCAACACATGTTCATGATAAAAACCATTCAGAAACTCAGAATATACGGTGTCTACCTCAAACTTATAAAGACCATCTATGACAAACCAACAACAAATATTATACTAAATGGGCAAAAACTGAAAGCTTTCACTTTAAAATCAGGAACAAGACAAGGATGTACACTGTCACCACTCTTATTAATATCGTTCTGGAAACACTAGCCAGGGCAATCAAACAAGAGAGAGAAATAAAAGGAATAAAGACAGGAAAGGAAGAAGTTAAATTATCACTATTTGCAGATGACATGATACTGTATATAGAAGATCCAAAAAATTTCATTAAAAGACTACTAGAGATAATAAACAAATTCAGTAGTGTAGCTGGATACAAAGTCAATGTTCAAAAATCAATAGCATTCCTGTACACAATCAAGAAACTAACCAAGAGAGAAATAATGGAAATATCACCCTTCACAATAGCACGTAAAAAAAATGAAATACTTAGGAATCAACCTAACTAAGTATGTAAAAGACCTATAGGGTAAAAATTATGCTACACTAAAACAGGAGATTGAAGAGGATATTAGAAAATGGAAGGATATTCCTTGCTTTTGGCTAGGAAGAACCAACATTATTTAAATGGCCATACTTCCAAAACTTCTACAAATTTAATGCAATCCCAATCAAAGTACCATGGACATACCTCACAGATCTAGAGAAAATACTCCTAAAATTCATTTGGAAACAGCAGAAACCTAGAATATCAAAGGCAGTTCTGAGCAATAAAGGCAAGGCATGAAGCATATGAATTTGTGACTTGAAGCTGTACTACAAAACCACAGTGATAAAATCAGCATAGAAATGGCAAAGAAATAGACCTGATGATCAATAGAACAGATTAGAAGGTGCAAGTATAAGTACAAAGACACTCAGCCACCTGATATTTGACAAAGGGGCTAAATATGAAGAAGGATAGCCTCTTTAATAAATGGTGTTGGAAAAATTGTCTGCCCAAATGCAGAAGACTAAAACTAGATCCATGCCTATCACCATGCACAAAACTAAAGTCTAAGTGGATCAAAGACCTAAAGTTTAAAACAGAAACACTAAATGTACTGGAAGATAAGGTAGGTAGAAGTCTTGGAGACATAGGGGTAGGCAGGAAATTCATGAACAAAATGCAAACTTCATGGGAAACACTTTAGAGAATCAACAACTGTAATCTCATATTATTGAACAGTTTCTGTACTTCAAAAGAAATCACCAGCAGAGTGAAAAGAAAACCCACAGAATGGGAAAGAATTTTAGCCAGCAACCCCTCAGACAAAGGACTTATATCAAGAACATACAAAAAAATTGAAAAACATCAATCCCCCAAATTCAAAGATCCTCTCCAAAGATGGACATCTAAGATGAATACACAGTTCTCTGATGGAGATATACAAATGGCAAATAAATACATGAAGAAATGTTCAACATCTCTGGTCATTCATGAAATGCAAATTAAAACAACATTGAAATATCATCTCACTCTGGAAACAATAGCTGCTATCAAGAAATCAGCTGATAACCAATGTTGGTGAGGCTGCAGGGGAAAAGGAGCACTGCTCCACTGTTGGTGGGAGCGTAGACTGGTGCAACCACTATGAAAATCAATATTCAGAATTATCAGAAGACTAGGATTAGAATTGCCATTCAATTAAGCTATTCCTCTCCTGAGTATTTTCCCAGGAAAACTGAAAATGTTATATCATAGTGATATATGTGCACCCATATTCATAGCAACACAATTTGTAATAGGTAAATTTTGGAAACAACCAAAATGCCCATCTACTGCAGAGTGGATGAAAAAGATGTGGTATTTTTATACAATGGAATATTACTCAGCTATGAAGAAGGATGATCTTGAGGCCTCTATAAGGAAATGGAGACAGCTTGAGACTCCCCTCATTAGTGAAATAAATAAGAATCATATTTATAAATATCATATTGTGTCACTAATGTAAAAAGTAATAAGAACTGTAAGAGTAATAAAAGCCAAAATGTGTAATTTGCTACTGTAAAAAAGAGAGGTAAAGAAAGTGCTCTAAAGGATATAACTGCATGTATGTTTAAATGTGTAAGATGAATGACCATATTACTATTTTTGTTAGATAATTGAGCAGAACTGTTAACAGTCTCACTCTTTGAATGTCTACTTTGTGTGCTTTAATTTTGTAACTTGAACAACTATTTCCAAGATGACAGTATGTAATTTATCAAGTAGTGATTTCTTAATGTTTTATTGTTCTTTTCTTTTTTTCCTTTGGAATTCTGTATTGTTGCTACCCTTTTTCCTGTTTTGTTTTGTTGTTTTTTTCTCTTTAAATAAAAATTTAAAAATAGTAATAATGATAACAATAACGTAGTCTCTTAAGTAACCGGTTGTCAAAATATATAAATAAAACATGTATAAACTGTGCTTTGCTGTCAATATATGAAAAGCAGCAATTAACATTTTAGTAGCTACTCAGTATAATATTTAGCACAAAGATAGTTATCATTTAAAATTAAAATATTATCATTTTTCCTTTCCATTTTATATTTTACTCTAAAATCAGAATATGTTAAATCTTGCACTGTAATACCGCATGATAGTTGCGCTAGTTATTTTTGTCTACTCACTGTTAATGTATTGGTTGTGGTATGATAGGCTGTGACAACCAAAACAAACTCCAAGTATGCAAGAGTTAAAATTTAAATGAATTCTACACATCCTTCATGTGATGAAGAATTGTGTTGATTGCTATTAATATTTTCATTACATATATCACCAGTGGTAGCCTCTGTCTTATTCAGAAATGAAACACTCATATGGATGCAGGGTTACACAAGTGAGGCCTCAAAGCTACATAGATTATTTCTATTTCTAAGTCCCTGATGAGAATTCATTCTTATGCTTACATATAATACACTAGGATGAAAAGAAATGTCTGCATGACAAAGAAGGAAAAATGCATTTTTCCAGGGCAAATTAAAAACGCCTTATGGATTTATAGAATTTATGTATTATAATCAATTAATACTATAATAATATGTATTGTCTACTAGTCCTTTTGTATTCTGTTATGTTCTGTTTATATAAGTTTTAGTTATTAAATAGAAATGAAACCAAATCAGACAGTCCATAAAATAAAATCCCTGAATGTCTTTATGAATAATATTCAATAACATTCCTACTGGAATCCATAAAAGAAACTAGTAATAGTCAAAGCTTTCCAGAAACATATAATCAGTAAAAATGCAAATATAAATACATATATTCATTATCAGGAAATACACCATCTATTACAGAGCCTGACAAGATCCATGATTCGCAGAATAAGTTAGCAAACTGCAGAACCAGAAGAGAAGAATATGTAATCTTTGTCCAGGAGCCAGTGGTTTCCAGTCATCCTAAAAAAGCTAAATTTTTAATTCAATTCAGAGACAAAAAATTCAAAGTCCCAGGACTGAGTTTTATGACATGAAATAATTTATATATAAATCAAACAGCAAGGTCATAAAATTTTTCTTCAGTTTTTTTTTTGAATGCTATCAAGGTTTCCTTTGTCCAACCTGTACTATACTGAAGAACATAACATTTTTGGTATGAAAAAACTGTTTGTGAGTGTAAATGGAACTTCATGCTATTACTTGTCTACAGAGTTTAGAAAAAAGGTGGACATTTTCCAAGTCAAGTGTACATTTTTATCTAAGAGGTTCATCAATACTCACAACATGAAAGGATTTCTTATTATTTCTATTTTCTATTTTCCTTTTATAACCATAATTTCTTGTTGGCACTAAAATGAGTTACAGAGCTTTAAGTGGAACTTTCCACCCACCCTTGATGGCCATAACTAACATTTCTTTTTGGTGCATCTGTGAGGAAAGATATTTTTCACTTAATAAGACCAGAGTTAGTGACTGGCAAATAGACCTTCTTGATTAAATAAAATATTGATAGAAAATTATGTATTGCACTTCTAAAAAGAAAACATATTAAAAGGATACACAAATGTTTTCTTCAAGTTAACTGCCGTTGACCACAAATTTTATTATGCGTCAATGGTATGAGACAGTCTTCAAAAATATGTGATGTTAGCAACAAAAGTTTCAATGTTTGCAAGTGGATTAAAGAGTTATTGGATAAAATGTGATAATCTACCCCAATATATAATGACTCATCTTCTCTTAAGGAATTTGAGAGACTACAAGATATTACAATAGAGATAGTACATGCAGATATCTTATTTTGGGTATAGCTAAGACATTTTTCATATAGTTTTACTATGATAGTCTCCAATTTGATACCAATTTTTTTTCTCTTATGTTTCTGTGTATGTTACCATGCAACATTTACCTCTGATTTTTCCAGATTGACTTTTCTGACTATACAAAACAGATTTTTATTGTGAACAAACTTTGAAAGTAGATTTACTACTTCTGACAAAAAAAGGCATGCTTTTTCCCCAGTGTAACAAAGATTATACTTCTCCTCAAGAAAAAGTAACAGAAACACTTACTGTCACCAATTATAAAAAAATTTTGAACCTAATATCCAATTCTGTGGTGTTATATAGCCCTCCAGGAAGATGATAATTTTTTTTGTAAACTATTGCTGTGAACAATACACTGCAGTTATCATATTCTCCTCATATACATAAAAGTGAGTAAGATAATTTGCTACTTTTCAAGTTGGCTTCATAGTTCTGGCCAAAATTATCTAGCAATGTTAAAATTTCCTTTTTCATCAATGATTAAGATGTAAAACTTAGTTTTTGAAATTCACATATTGCCTTAAAGCACAAGTAACCTTTTGATGAATATTTCCTTGAACAATGGAGCTAATATTTTTCTTTCATTTGGCTTTTTGAGATACAGTCTCCCTTTGTAGTACAGGCTGAATCTGAATTCACTTATGTAGCCCAGACTGGCATTAACTTGCAGAAATCTTCCTGCCTCAGTATCTTCCAGTCACCATGTGCAGGCTGGAGGTAAATTTTGCTATATAATTTTTAACAGCATTTTTTTTGTAAGTTATGCATACCTTTTGAAATAGATTAAAACTGTTAGCAATGCCCCAAATAGCTCCTGGAGATAGATTAGCATGAATATTAGAGAAATAAGATACACTAGAAGGACGTAGTGATTCAGGAGAGAAAATTAGTTGGATCTGTTATCATGGGTGGTGACCAAGGTAGCACATTCGGTGGTTAAGTGATTAAATTCAGATACATCCTACCCGAATCCCAATCCTGAGGCTACTCTCTGAAGAAAGTTCTAATGCAGGAAGAGATGTAACAAGCCTATGATAGTCTATTGTCTTCACCAGGAAAATGAAGATGAGCAAAAAGTTCAGATGTTCTATGAATCTTCTAAGAAAAACAAGAGAAAAAGAACAAATCAGGACCGAAAATCTGTCTCTGAATGTCCGCGTAAGACTTAACATCCAGAAAGAGAAGATCACATAAAGACATTATCTTGCTCTATCTATTATTATCTTTATATGCTGACAATGGGAATTCTTGCCTGTAACATTCTAGATGACTCTGTTTGCATTCTTTTCTGAAATGTGGTAGTGTATATAGCAGGTATTTGGATTGATTATTCACATACACTGCTGCAATGTTTATGCAATAGACTGAGTCAACTGAACAAGTAAGAGGTTGTTTCATTAAACGTCACCCCAGTCACTGTGCTGGTACTGGCTCACAGGGGTACTAAGCATCCTCCTACTGAATGACTGA
>PVJX010025488.1:0-26889 GCA_004027295.1 Dolichotis patagonum | reverse complement strand
AGAGGGTATGCACGTGTGGACATTGCCTCCACCACATATCCTCACTCACAGAAGGACCTGAAAAGAGAGTAAGCCTTGGGACTCAAGCTCAACCCTGAGACGGCAGATGATCTGATCACCAAATGCTGCCAGGCATTTCAAGTTCATGCAGTCCCAGAAATCCTGACCCCCCATGAATACACAGTTACATGGGCCCCCCCAGCCAATGCAGCCTGGTCAGGATCTGGACCACTCTGAGACAGCAAAACTAAGCCTTAACCCCAGTTAATGACACCAATGGGAAGCCCAATGGTACTGCAGAGTCACAGCACAGGCCTGAGGCTATCCTGGGTGGTAGCTGCAGTGTCCAAGGCAACGAGGCGAGGATGACAAGATAGCGGTCCATGTCAACTGAAGGGAAATCACAGAGGGTGACATGTGTAATTACATCCCCCACTGGGCTCTAGAAGGAGAGATGAATATTGAACGGCACCCGCTGGGCACTGCCTGGAAAAGCCATCCCACTGTGGCACAGATGTGCTGAGAGAGTACCACCTGCTTCTTTAGGCTCCAGCCATGCCCAGAATCTGAAGTAGCACTACAAGGTGTCCCCTTACTGCCCTTAGGGTCTTCAGAACAGGACCTTCCCTAGGGGCCACCTCGTGCACCCTTTGTACTTAGGGGATGCTTCCCCAACATCACACACTTGCTCTGGTGGGAACATCTGTGGCCTTCACTCATGAGGAGGGGCAGCCCTCTCCGCTCTGCACCTCCTGACAGATACCCTGCCCGCCTGTCCATGACTCCCTAAGCTGCAGATACTCTGGGAGCTATCAGTCTGCCTTCCTGGGATGCTCTCTTTGTTTCCACATCCATAATCCCATATATATCGAGCCCGATATAACCTCCATCTGTTCAGACCTTAAGATACTCCCCTGAACAGTGGTTACATGGAACTACAACCCAGAACCTGGCCCTCCCCATGACTCCACAGCTTCATCCAGTGACCTGGACTAACTCCCAGCCTCTCCTGGCACCCAGGCTTCAAGTGGTATCCTACCTACCTTGGTCAGTTCCTGGGCGTTGGCAAGGTTGTCCACAGCAATGGCCAAGAAGACATTCAGCAGGGTATCTGGTTGGCTCCAGTTAAGGAAGAGTCACAGTCACATCATGTCAGCCCGTAGACAACAGGGTTCCCATTTCCCCAGATCACAACACTCCAGCCTCCTTCCCTTTGGCACCACCAGCCCCCTCAGGCCCCTGTGATCTGCAGTTCACTTTCCAGGCTCCAGCACCCTCATCTCCCCTAACACCCTCTAACCCCTCCTCTATTCAGTTTCATACCACCCAATTCCCCTAGTAGCCACAAGGACCTTTCCTCGCCCAGCTCTCCAGGGCTGACATTGAGAGACTGTATAGGGTCAATCTGCCTTTGAAGAGGGCACAGGGTCGGCCGGCCTCTGTCCTTACCTCTCCCATTTCTTTTTTCTTTTTTTTTTGAGACAGTGTCTCACTCTGCAGTTCAGACTGGCCTTGAGCTAACTTTGTAACCCAGGCTGATCTTGAACTCTCAATAATTCTCCTGCCTCAGTCTCCCAAGTGCTGGGATTACAGGCATGTGTCACCATGTCCAGTTCCTCTCCCATTTTCTGACCAGCATAAAAAGCCTTGCAACAAATATGTTTTCACAGACTCTAGTTGGGGTTTCAACACCTCCTAGAGCAGATGGTCAATACACAAACCTACTTGTAACTACCATGACTATGCTACTCCAGTCCTAGGTGGTTCCCAGATGCCCCCCAGTCTTACCTGCCCCTTTCCTTTCACTCTGAATTCCAACATAGACTCTTGGATGCCCTTCCTTCTAGGAGCTCTCCTGAATAATGTCAGAGCTAGGAGGCATAGGACAGCCTGAGCACCCAGCACTATATTCACCCTGACCTGATCCTAGGAACCCAAGAGCAAGGGGCTGCCACTGTTAGCAACAAGAAAGCCAAGACAAAAAGTAATTGACCTACCCCAGGTCCCTCTCCAAATCTCTCTAGGGAAGGCCCTCACTTTGTCTCACCTTGGTACTCTAGCATAAGGCATCTTCCTCCCATCACTGGTCACAGCCCTGCCCTGAGCTCACCTCTGTATTAAATGGCATCGTTGCAAGACTGTGTCCTGTGACAACAGCAAGTATCCCTACTGTGACCAGCACTGGTCCCACCAGACCACAGCCACAGGCCTGCCCTCCTAACTCATCTCATCGTTTCAGGGGTCTCAGCCTTGGCACTGTTGACACACTGGGGTGTGCAAGCAGGGGAAGACGTTGAGCAGCACCCCTTATCTACTTGATGCTTATAGCCCCAGTCCTAACAACCAAAGTATCTCATGGATGCAGGCTTGATCCCCACAACGTAACAAAGTTCAGAACACTAAGAACAACCATGGAACATTCAAGAGGCCCTTCCATGCCTTGAGCTAAGCACCATGCCCTAGGGACCCAGTCAAAGGGACATACAAGCCACCCCGACTGGACTGAGCAGGAACACATGGCAGGCAACATGTCTGGTCTGAGTGTCGGGATCCCACTGAGGCAAGCTACTGCTTTTCTAGAGCAGTGGTACCCCCTGGATATCACTGTCCCCTGCTGAGTCTAACACTACAGCCTTCTCCCTCTGCTAACTACAGCAGTCAGCACTGGCCCAGTCTCAACCATCTCTAAACCAAATGCTATCCCCCAAAACTGAGCCCCTCCTGTAGCCTCACCACCAGCCATGTGAGGCCAGATCCCCACCCTGGAGGCCAGGACCTGAGCTGTCACCCAAAGTGTGCCCATGCAGAGGCAGAAGTCCCTGATGGGATAGCACAGGAAGTCAGAGGCGAGGAAGCAGGGGACAGAAACAGGAGAAACAAAATTGGAGGTATGGTGGTTCCTAAGCCAGCAAAAGAAAACAGGAAGAATGGAAGGTGAGATAGCAAGGTATAAGGAGGACAGTAGTGGCAAAAAGGTGGGAGATGCTTGGAGCAGGCAGGTCGGCTGCGACAACCTGCAAGATGTCTGTCTGCCTCAAGCTCGGGGCTTCCTTAAAAGTGCTATAGGAGAATCTACCACAGCAGTTCTCCAAGCAGAGGATCCAGCCCAGCAGCACAGGCAGCCCCTGGAGCCTGGTAGAGGGCATACATACTCTGAGGCCCTGTGGGACCTGACACAGGGCTCCTATCTCCAGGGTCCACTACCCAGGGGAGTCCCAGAGTCAAAGGCCTGCATTCCTATTTGCACTAGTGGCAACCACTTTTACACCCGACTGTCCTGGCTGAACCCTGGCCTGCATCATGAACCTTGTGGATCTTCCTTTCTGGGTTTTTCTGGACCCCAACAAGTTTCTCACGTGGCCTCTGCATGAAGCAGAGCTTATCACCAGCTGCTGTGCCTGCTTGGCCGTGCATATGCCCTTCTACAACCAGGCTATAGACAAAGTGCTCTGCAACCCTCCATAGGGGTCTTTCTGTATCTCTCTGCCAGGGCTGGTTTTCTGCAAGAGGAGGTTTCTTAAAGTCAGGTGCCAAAACTCTGCTTTAAATCAGAGGGGAAGGAAGCCCTGCCCTTGGCCTCCCAAGTCTCCCACCTTTCTGTGAGCCTCAGAAGACTGCTAGAGTGTTTCCTAAGACACAATGGTGGCCCATTTACTTCACATCTGTTGTCATATGCAGTGCCTCCAGACCTGTCACTTGGGCTAACCTTGGGGGTCTCAGCACCTGCACTTAACTCTGAGACTATGCAGCTGACAGCCCCCACCCCTTCCTTGTCCTCCTGGAGGAAGCCAAGAGGCAGCTATAGCAGCAGTATTCTGTGTACTGACCACTTATACCCCCGCCCCACAGAAGGATACAGTTTCCAAACAGCGTCAGGACAATGAAGTAAAAGGAGGAGAACATGCCTTTGCTGACCCCACCTTGTGACTCAATCCCATGATACATCACTGCATTCCAGTCCTCTCCTGTTAGGATCTGCAGGAGGAGAGCACCACAGGGCATATCTGCACACACTGCACACAATACATGTGTACACACCCAAGGTCAGATCACCCACATTAGGGCACACTTGCAGGTCTCCAGATGTAGTAGTTCCAAAGGACTAGGCAGCCTAGGATCTTGCAGAAAAATGTTCCAAAGCATGTGACTACTGACCCAGATCAGGTTAAGACACAAATATGCTCTAGGTTTTCAGCAGAAGTGGGAAGAGAGCTCTGAGAGAGGTGAGCAAAGGCCAAAAAAGGGTGCAGCGCTATCACCATGGAGGCAGCTGAGGGCAGAGAGGGGCACGCACTGCTAGAGGACACAAGACGGACACGGGGCCTTCACTCTCCCACGCCCTGCCACTGGGCCTCGTGGCTTCACTCTCACATCCTGGCTAAATACAATTCCTTCTCCAATTTAAGTCCATGTGTCCACCTTTTTTTTTTTTGCAAAGTACAAGGCGATAAGATAACATGTGTCCACCACCCAAAGTGGAGACTTAACATTGTCACAATTGCACTGCTCCTGCTGCCCATAAATATCCCCAAAGGGAACCCTAATCACAGCTTCACAATTCTGCAGCATGCCACACACATCTGCCTACAATGCAGCTGTGTGCTAGGCATGCACAAGAAGGTATCATGCCACTCCTCCACTTGATGTTTTCACTCCTTCTACTTTGAAATTCACATCAATACACAGAAACCTACCTACTCATACAAATATCAACAGTTTTCCTCCCATTTATTCATCGACTTTCCTCCTGACAGCACTTTTAAGTTTTCATCGTCTCCTGTGCATATCTCTAGCATGGAAACCACTGAGCAGCAGGCCATATGCATCCCTGACTTTACCAGGTATTTCCAAAGTGCTTGTACCAATCACACCCCAATCCCATTCCCAATCCCATTTCTTTAACCCTCATAGCACCCATAGCATTGTCACACCCTCTGGTGTCCCATCTGTCCAGGGCCCATGAGACTTCTCTCCCTTAACCCACATTTCTGATGGCACATCTACTGATCCGAGATTTCTTCATGCATACTTGCATATAACACTCCATTATCCACAATAGCTACTGGAAACATTTTCTTTTACTTTAGTATTATATTCTCATTTATTTTGGTATTATAAAGAAGTGTAAACCAGGTCTGGTGGCATAAACCTATAATCCTAGCATTCTGGGAATCTGACACAGCCTCCCAGATCACAAGCCCAAGCCCAGTCTGGGTAATTTACTTGAGAAAGTCTCAAAATTAAAAAATAGAAGAGCAAAAGGCATCTGGGTTCAATTCTCAATACCAGGGGTGGGAGGTGGGAGTAGTGCTTAATGTTGTCAAATGTGTCAGCCTTTTCCTTTATACTTTCTGCTTTCTGTACCTTTCTTTCCCTTTCCTTTTTTCTGTGGTGCTAGGCACGGACTCCAAGGCTTCAATGCATGGCAAGCAAGCACTCCTCCACTGAGCTACATGCCTAGTTTTTGGGTAATTTTTTGGTGTTGTTATTGTTGTACTATTTTCTGAGATAAGGTCCTGCTAAATCGCCCATGGCTGCAACCTTCCTGCCCCAGCCTTCTACCTGTAATTGAAGGCATGCACATAGGATCTGACTTTAATAAAGCATCAATAATGATTAAAATATGGTTTTTCACATTATCTGTACACTAACTGAAGTTGTTCATATTTATGTGGAATGATTTTTTTTGCCATAAGAAAAATCCATTTTCCCAGACCCATTTTTTAATATTACATCCTCCCCTGGGACATGTTTGCCTGTCTTTCACATTGTTTTTATATAGACCATACCACCACGACTGCAGCCATACATATCTGCTAGGGCCAAAGCCTTCTTCCTTCTTCTCACATTTGGCGTGCCTGCCCCCTCCACTCCTGGACATTTAGGGTCAGCAGGGCATAAAGGCTTCCATGGAGCTCCCACTGACTGCATTCCACCGGTCTCAACTGTCCTTGTGTGGCGTTAGTGTCAAGGCTGCACTTACCTCATAGCAGTTCCTGCCATGCCCAAAGATGCTTGTGCAGGCTAGCTGCCAACTGTTCTTGGCAGGGAGGAAAAACCCACCTCATAACCAATGGGCCCAAGGTAGAAGGCAGGAAGACAGGAAGGAGGTTTTGACTATTCCATTTCTTTAATGACTATGAAATGTCCATATTTTTTTCTTTTTGAGCTAATTTGTTTTTCTATAAAACTGCATGTTTCACCTAAGTTTTCAAATCTGTTGGCACAGAGTTGTCATGAAATATGTGGCTATTTTAATACCTATTTTAAAGTTATGAATCCTGTCTCTCTAGTATAAAAAATAATAAAAGCTGAAAGAGTAATAAGATACAAAATAGATATTGCAATAATGAAAGGGAAAGAAAGTACTCTAAAGGATATAACTGTATGTATAACTGTGCAAGATAGATAACCATACTACTGTTTTTGTTAGTTTATCAAACAGAATAGTTTGTACTGTCATTGTTTGATTGTCCACTTTTTAAGGCTTTGATTTTGTAACTTGAACAACTACTTCTAAAATAACAATATGTAATTTATCAACTAGTGATGTTATTTTTTTTGAAATTCTGTATTATTTCTACTCTTTTTTCTGTTTTGCTTTTTTTCTCTAAATAAAAAAAATACAAAGTTATGACTCCTGTTAGGATTAGGGCACTTTTTGTTAGCTTTTATTTTTATAATTACACTTAATTTTCCTATAATTATTGCTTCCACTTTATGACCTAAGTTCTTGTATTATTGTTCAGTTTTAAATATTTTTAATGTTCATGCAACCCACTCTTTATCCCAATCCTTCCACTTACAAAGACTTTAAATGACTTTTCATTAGTATGTATTTGTGGGTATATGGGGGTATCTATTTAAGCAACACTATCTGTCAGCAATTATCCAGTACTTGTAATTTCCTGGGCAATCTAATGAATGGGTAATTTCTGTGAATGTCCTGTGAGCCCAAATAATAATTACTTACCACTGCTGAGTGTGGTGGTTCTGTACACAGAGTAGTTCATGTCTGTAGTGTTCCTGAGCCCTTTTGTGTCCTTTCTACTCTTGTCATCTTCACCTTTCAGTTTTGATGAATTATAAAGCTGTTGTGAGATGGGGATGTCTCCATTTGTCCCTGTAATTCTGTTGGTTTTGTTCAGTGTATTCTGAGGCTGTGCTGTGGACCATGGAGTTCCCAATGGCAGCATCTTGCTGGTGGAACCCTTTCATCACCATTGGGTATGCACCTTAATGCTAACCACTCTTTACCTCAACTTCTGTTTTGACTGATACTAACATCACTACACCAGCCTTTCTTTGGCCAACATTTACCTTTTCGTACCCTTTTATTTAAAAATCTAGGTGTGCCGAGATAGCTCAGCTGGGAGAGCCTTAGACTGAAAAATCAATTTTTAAGTGCTCAGAAAGGCACAGTGAAACTCTGTGTGCCTATCCCCAAGCTCAGTAAAACAAAATAAGGTGGAAGGTCCTGGACTTTACTCCCCAGGGGATTCCTCTCTTCATCTCCACCCAACACCCAAGAGAACATGCCCTGAGCCTCATCTCTTCACACCCTGATTGCACATACTATTCACTGGAGACAACACAGAATTCTATCTTATGCTTTTTCATTCTTATTTAAATAGTATCATAAGCTATGCATTATTCCAGTTTCTGTATTTTGCTCAACATTTGTAAGATCATCTCTGTCAACAAATTTAGTTCTATGTCATTCACTTTCCCTGTTGTACTAACAGAACACATTTTCCTTATCATGCCCCTGATGATGACCATGCAGGTGGTTTCCAAGGTTCCATCATTATAGATGTGGCTGCTGTGATGGTCTACACACATCTCTGTGCCTTGGACAAGACACTGTCCAGAGCTTGGAAATGTCACCAAGCAGGCTTTAGCGCACTGGATGTTAGAAAATGGTACTCCAGAGACCAACAGCATAATCATATCTTCTCTAAAACCCTTATTGCTATCCTTAACTTTAGCTACACTGACCATGGAAAAGGTGATAAAAGGTTCTCATGGTGGGTTTAATTTCCATCTCTCCCTACAGTAAAGTAGTCATGTTTATTCATTGGCCCAGTTTCCTTTCCTCCTTTCCTGTAAGTTACTTGCTTGTATCTTTAGCCCTTTCCTACTACATTATTGGTCTTGCCTTTTTGATTTGTGAAAGTTTTCCATTCTAAAAACGAATCCTTTCTTGGTTATTTGCTGACACTGACAATGTCCTCTCCCTTGTCTCTGGCTGTTTTCATTATCTTTTAATGGTATCTCTTGATACACAGAAATCTTAATGCAATCAAGTTTATCCATTGTTTCTTTTATGGTTTGCAACTTTAGCTTCTTTAACACAGCCTTCTCTGTCTGGGCATTGTTAGTAACAATGTCCTCATGTGTCTTCTAAGATTTTACATTTCTTTGGATTTAGGACTTACTCCATCGAAAATCAATTTCTGTACCTAATACAAGGTAGGGATCCAGTTTCATGTTTTCCTTTATAGAATCCAAAAATTGTCCCCTACCATGTGCAATGACAGTGCTTGGTTTTTCAGTGTACACAAATAATGCATCTGTGAATGATGACATTTTTCTTTCTTCTTAAGTCCTGAGAATCTTTATTTCCCTTTTCCTCATTATATGATACTATGACCACTTACACTGATGTATCTGCTACTAGTTTTTATTTTGAAGGAGTGCTGGCTTTTTTTTCTTTAGAAAAAACCGTTTCCAGGCATGTCAAACATGCACAAGGCAGAGCACATAATAACCCCATATGCTCCTCACCAGTTTCCACAGCAGCCAGGCTGCCAGGCTCATTTCACCTGGATGTTCATTCTGTTTTTGCAGGAATTTTCTTTCATACTCTGGAAATACGATGAGTTACATCTGTGGTCTTTCTGGTGGTAAATGATCTTACATTCTGATAGTAAATGTATAGAGTTCATTATACAGGCAGTTATTGACCATATCTACACTTGATTCCTAAATTTCCCCTCTAAATCCCTGATCTTGTTCTCATTCAGCTTTCCATTCCCAAGTTACTCAAGCGAGTGGTCTGTGTAAAACTGGAATAACTTTTTAAACATACAGTAGAATTCTCTTTTCAAACTTGGTAGTTTGGGTAGATTATTCAACTTCTGACGTGGTCATTTCTTCTTGGATTAATATACTTTTGTTTTAAACCATATACTTAACCATATGTAAGTGCTCACAGTGCTTTCGGTGGCAGGGGAGGGGGACTCCCTGCATTTGTGCATGTGTATATCCTCACCTGGAGCCACAGTTCTCTGGACTCAAAGACTGGACCCCAACACTTCAAAGTTATTTTCTATGATTTTCTGTCATCTGTTGTTCATGCCATCAGATTAGATGTCATTCCTTTGTAAATCTTTCTAGGGCAGCTTTTAGTATCTTCACTTTGCGCCACAGTGCTGCCAGTATGGACTTACTCTGTTCACCTTGCTTGGCCCCTGCAAGCAGAGCTCCAAGATTCTCCCTGGAAGGACATGGCAAGGGGATGTTGCTCCTTCTCTCCCTCCTGCTTTCCCTCTCCCTCTTCTCCCTTTTCAGTGCTTTGCTGGGGATCTAATGTAAGGCTTCACTCGTACTGCCCAACCTCTTTTCCACACTCCACTCCTGAGGCTCCCATCCCTGTCCATCCCAAGAATCCAGTCATGTCCCACACTGCAGCATGCCCAAGCTCCGGCACCTTCTTCAGAGGCCAGTGTAGCTGAGCCACACTTCTTTCATCTGAGGCTGTGGTTTCACAGACCCAGTCAACCAGTCTCTTGCCAGACGCATCTCAGTGCCTGGGCCCCTGCTGTCTCCACTGTCTAAAGACCCTGTTCCTTTAATGAAGCTCTGATCACAAAGCCCTCTGAGGAGAGCACCTAACTGTGGCTGTCCCCTTCATTGTGCTCAGACCTTTTCTGGCAACAGATACAGAAAATAGCACCTAACCGCCTATCACCATCCCTTCTCTGGAGTCCCCTCTGTGGCTGCTGTAGGTATGGTCTACACCTGTCCTGCACAGTCTTTCCAACCTGGCCCCAGATCCTGGCACTACCTGTGGCCACACCATACACCATGCTCACAGCTCAGCCTGGCATGTATGCTTCCCAGTTCCCCTGCCCTGCTGCCTGAGCGGCTGGGTTTTGCCGAAATAAAGAAGAGCCCTCCACATCACAAGTGGATCACACTCTTCAGGGTAGACCATGTAAGGCCCTAGTCAGTGCTGTTCTACTTTGTCTCCACTGAAGCCTCAAATTCTGGAGGTCAATAGCCTGTGACCAACAGAGCCTATGCCTCAGTGAGAGACGGGAGAGCAGAGTGAGCTGACAGGTGGTACCTGCACTTTGCGAAACAAGACAGAGAGAAGAGGAAGCGCCGTCCAATGATGAGAGAAAGGAGGTCATGCATAGCACCAGGTGCTGACAGACTGGAGCAGATGTTCCCCTGGGAGAATAGCTGGCTCTGTGTGGCTGTGACCAAGTTGATGGCCACAGGACTCCTAGCAAGAGGGCCATGAGGAAGAAGACATGAGAAAGGGGACACTAATGGACAACAGTGGGCCATATCATTGGGACCAAATTGGTCCAATGATTAATCATCTGGTTTGGTTTAGTCTATTTGCAGGGTTTAGTCTATTTCCTGTCTTTGAGAAAGTGGAAGGAAAAGGCAGCTCCTCATGTATGGGCTCAGGGTGAGCATATGCAGCCCTTTGAGGACCTCCCTAAGGGTGTCCACAGGCAGAACCACAGCCAGCCCACCCTGCCATCTACACAGGCATCATGGGACAGAAACACAGCATTACTGATTGGTACAGCCAGCCCTGGCAGCACTTGTCAAGGAAGTGCCTACACAAGGGTTCCTGGAAGAGCAGAGGCCACTCAGCCAACAAGATCCCTCCACACAGAAAAGGGGACCTCCCAGTGCTGTGGTGGACATCCTTTCCAGATGCAACAGAAAATGGGCACCAATGGGCCTACATATTACTAGAGGAGGTTAGAAAGAGCTCTGTATATCTGTTCCAAGCAGACAAAAGAAGTGATTCCAAGTTCCCGGGGCTAAGAAATGGCCTGGTAACTTAAAGCCTCCTCCCCAGGAGCTACACCTGCCCCTCATGGCAGCATCAGAGCACCTAGCTTCTCCCTGTCCAGGTTCACACTCATCCTCTTGTTTTGTGGAAGGTTCTGTGCATCTGGATTGTGCTGAAAAACTGAGGGACCGGCAGGAGCTGGCCGCCCTTCAGCATCCAGGGGAAAGTAAAGCTGAGCAGACAGGGTCCTCACCTGGAAGACAGTGAGAATGGCAGCAGGAAAGGTGTCAAAGTTGGTAGTTGGAGTCTCATCTTGAAAGTTGAACCTGGAAAAACAAAAAGCCTTGAGACAGCTCCATCAGAAGCAAGAGCTGTACCTCACAGCAATATGCTGTCACGGGCTGTAGGTAGGTGGCTTTCTCAGCATTAGCAACCCCTTAAAGGGCCTTCAGAAAGAGAAAGGAGGAAAGGGACCCAGGAAACTATCTATTGTGAGTTCTGCCTCCCTAGAGGGACCAATCCTGTCTTCCCCCAGCTTGACCTACTTACTGTCCCCCAAACAGCTGCATCCCCAGCAGAGCAAAGACCACGATGAACAAGAAGAGCAGGAACAGAAGGCTTATGATGGACTTCATGGAGTTGAGCAGAGACACCACCAGGTTCCGCAAGGAGTTCCAGTACCTGCCAGGTAGCAGTATGGTTGGACCCCTGGGCTATACCCAGATGTGGCCATGTCCCTCTAGGTTCTCTGTAGCCACCCACTTCTGTGGCCTTCTAATCCCCGTGTGCATGCTGTGTGTGTACATGTGTGCATCTGTGTCTGTGTGGCTGAGCTTCTCTCTAGAGTCCCAGGAAACTGCTCAGCTGAGGCCCAGGGGACCCCAGACAAGGCTAGGCAGGCAGGCAGCATTGGACTAACCCTCACACTCCTTAACCTGCTTCTGGCCCTTTCCTTGGCAAAACGATGCCAAAACCCATTAGTGTTGGTGGCCAGGCCTAGACTTCATCCTCATCCACCCCTCTCCCTCACTGCCCAGTGCCCAATCAGCCACCTTGAGCCCTGCCCAGCACCACGTGAAATGCAGACTGCCCTCAACCTACCAGAGGAGGAGCTGCACCAGAAAATAAGTCAGTACTGCTTCTCTCATGACATGTCTGCCACACAAGCTGACGCCGAAGACTGGGCACAGGGTAAGAGGAGTAGTGCCATGCAATTTTACCTCCTGGCCATCTACAAGGCCCTCCCTTCTACCCTTAAGTGCTCCTGGAGGGCAGAGAATGTGGCTCCCTTGTTCACAACCAATCCCATAGCACACAGGCTCCTCCTGTCTGCTGATGCCTCACTGCTATGTGATGGCTCCAACTGCTATCTGCAACCTCTGGGCATTTTTCCCAGAAGCCCACTGAACACATCTCACAAGCACGTAGAGCTCCCCAGCTCCCAAAGGAGACATGCCCCCAGCCTCTGTGCCTCGCATATGCTATCCCACAGCCCTGGAATAGAAGAGATGGAAGGACGACACTGGCTTCACTGGGCATCCCTGGGCCCCAAAGTGGTGTTCCTTCTCTTGACATCCACATCAGAGACCCAGCCATGCTCTATATCATCTTACACGGACCTGAGGGTTGTTAGCCCTGCCTTCTCCTGGCAGAAGCCAGCCTCCTGGCAGGAATCACAGGGCCTGGGGCTAAGGCAAAAGTGGTCTCTGTGGCCACTTCCTTCATCTCCCTCAGCAACAACAGGAAAGCAGTGGAGGCCCAAGGATTCACCCCAGAAAATGCTCAGGACTTACCTGTGAATCAAACCTGTGGATCAAACTGGACTGAACACTGCCTCAACCTTTTCTTCATTCATACTTTCATATCTTCACAGATGATTTGGAGTTTGGATTTAAAATGCATGAAAAGACTAGCAGAACATTAATCTATCAGTAGCGGCCATCTATGAGCCCAGGTCCTGCTAGGACTTCAAGGTCCGCAGATGCTAGGCTTGGCTACCGAGGACACCACTCAGTGATCTTCCAAAAACTCAGGACAAGCTGGTCCTGCAACCTGGCCATGGTAAGACAGGCTGAGCAGCCGCTACTACTGATAAGACACTGTGGAGTAGGTCTTTCTTCCTCAAGCCAATGAAATTCTGGCAGTGAGGGGCAGGGTCTCAGCCCAAGTCCCTCTCACTGACTGTATCATATCACCTCCCTATACCTCCATCTCCTCATGAGCAAAGGGAGCAACTCACTTGCAGAGTCAAAGACTCAAGTGAGAGGGTTGAAAACAGTGTCTTGTCACTGTTATCATAATGAAGACAGGGCCAGGAGAGAAGATGCAGAAAGAAGGCCTGAGAACAGCAGTCATGTAAATACTGGTTGGCTCAGGCAGGGTCAAGGGCTGAGGCCCAGCTCCACCTGCAGAACCCAGGTTGCAAGGTGGGTTGCCAGGACAACGGTAAAAACCTCCATCTGAAAATTCCTCTACTAACTATAAACCAAGTTCCCTTTGAGGGCTGGAAAGATGAGATGGTGGTTTCAAGAAGGGGGATGATATGAAATTGTGAGGGGCCAAGTAACAAGAGAACCAGGAAGCATGCTGCCAACACTGAGGTCAGTGGGGAGTGGCCCTGAGGACACATTTGGGCCCAACAATGAACCACAGAAAAAGCTTCCAGACACCCTGCATTCCTGGGCACTATGCATTCCTAGACCTATGCTGCCACTCTCACATACTGCCTCTATTATGGTTTGTGTTTAAATGTGCCCCCAAAGCCCCATGCAGTCATGGAGGCAGCTGATCTAGTATCTGTGATTGGTTCATTGTCTAGCACTAGGATTGGTAATGTGAGTGCTGCACTTGCCCAGGACTGGGTAGCTGGCAAGCAATATAAAGGAGAGAAGGAGGCATGCTCCTCCCCTTTTGCCCTTTTGCTCTTGCTGCTTGTCATGGTTTATGTCAGTGGCCCCCAAGCCTCATGCCTTTGCATTATGCATTTGTGATTGGTTCATTGTCTAGTGCTTGGATTGGGGGTGTGAGTGCTACATCGGCCTAGGGGTGGAGCCAGGATGCAATGTAATGGCAGGAAGAAGGCGTGTCTCTCTCTCTTGCCATTTTCCGCTTGCTATTTGCAGCTGCCATGAACTGCAGCCCGCCATGCCACCCTGCCTTGGAGCCAACTGAGTATGGCCTGAAACCTCCAAAAACTGTAAGAAATAAACCTTTCCTTTCCCAACTTTGGGCATCAGGTATTTTGTCTCAGCGATGAATAAAAAGTAACTAAGACAGAATTTGGTACAGAGGAGTGGGGTCATTGCTGTGACTATACCTGACCATGTTTTTCAAGAGGCTTTGGAAATGGCTTGTGAGCAGAGTTTGGAAAGGTTCGGACATGTCGCCTGGATACATAGAGCTGGAGCAGCTGAGGCTGTTCTCCTGAGGCTGTTCTGTAGAGGAGATTCTGTTCAGAGCTCAGGAGACCAGAAGGCGGATAGAAAGCCTGATAGTAAAGACCAGGCTTGGGAGGTTTCTGCTGGGAAGGAGGACTGTATTGGTTGTTGGACTCCCTATGATGTGTGTTATGGCTTGGCAGAAAGTTTGTCTGCATTTGGCTCATGCCCAGAGACTTTGCCTGAGACTGAGATTAAGGTAATGGACTGATTAATCTGGCAAAGGAAATTTCAAGGCAGTCAAATGTTGAGGCTGTGGCATGGCTATTGTTGGGGGCTTTTAGCCAGATCTATGTTGCAAATCAAGAACAAAGAGCCCAGAAGGATAATTTAAAACACTGTGAGTTTGGCCAGAAGGAAAACTCCAGTAAAGCTGTAGATTGTAAAGATAGTGAGGACACTTTAATTGCTGAGAAGAAACAGAGAGATAAGAAAGATGGCCACCAGGCATCTCAGGAAGCAGCGGGTCTCCACCCTTTGCAGCCCCAAACCTGCAAAAGTGAAAGAATTTTCTCAGATGAGAAAGCTTCAGAGCACCATGCTCCAGAATGGCACGGGAGGCCACATGAGGTTCCAGAATGGCAGCAACATAGAAAAGCTTTTCTTCACAATCGGGTTCACACAGCCCAGCAATCTAGGCAATCAAACCCTACAGCCAAGAGAGAGAAAAGCCTGGCTATTGCTCCAGCTGGCACAGACCTTGGCGGCATCCACATGGTGCTGATATTAGGTGCAAGGAAAATGCACAAATTCTGAAAGTAAGAAGGCTTCCACCTCAATTGCAAAGGGCCTGGGAGGCCAAGCAGTGTGCCCCTGAGAGGGCAGTTTGTAAAGATGTAAGGGTGAAGCCAAAGGTACAATGGAGACCCCAGACGTTTGGAAAAAGCCAAGAATGTGGATCATCCAAGGAAAGCTGCAAAAACTGAGCAGAGGTTTAAGCAAGAAGCTGCAGGAGCTGAAATCCCTGGAAGTGCCCTGGGGGTGGAATCACCCGAGCCTTTTGGAGCTTGCAACCAGATTGCTTCAAATGCTGAGCATGGAACTCTAGGACTTAATGTTCGTCCTGCTGGATGTTGAACTTGCTCTGTTTCCAATACTTTATAGTCCCCCATTTGTAACTTTTGGAATGGCAATGTTTATTTTGTGCCTTTGCATTTCAGAAATGTTTAACCTTGTTTCACTTTTACAGGGGGTTACAGTTAAGAGTTTGCCATAGATATTGGAGCAGACTTGGAACTTGGACTTCTCAGCAACGCTGAAATGTTAGGACTTTGGCAACTTTTGGAGATGGACTAAATGTCTTTTGTATAAAGGTTGTCATGAGTCTTTGGGGGCCAGGGGTAGAATGTCATGGTTTATGTCAGTGGCCTCCAAGCCTCATGCCTTTGCATTATGCATTTGTGATTGGTTCATTGTCTAGTGCTTGGATTGGGGGTGTGAGTGCTACATCGGCCTAGGGGTGGAGCCAGGATGCAATGTAATGGCAGGAAGAAGGCTTGTCTCTCTCTCTCTCGCCGGTTCCCGCTTGCCGTTTTGCAGCCACCATGAACTGCGGCCCCGCCATGCCACCCTGCCTTGGAGCCAAATGAGTATGGCTGAAACCTCCAAAAACTGTAAGAAATAAACCTTTCCTTTCCCAACTTTGGGCATCAGGTATTTTGTCTCAGCGATGAATAAAAAGTAACTAAGACACTGCTTCTGGTATCTGCTGCAGCTGCCTTGAAGTGTTGCCTTGTGCCATGCCACCCTGCCTTGGAGCCAGGTGATTATGGACTGAAACTCCCACAAACTGTAAGCTAAATAAACCTTTCCTCCCTTAATTTTGGGTGTCAGGTATTTTGTCCTAGCAATGACAGAAAAGTAACCAACACAGCCTCCAACCCGCATTCCCTCCCCTCCCAGAAGTACACAGATGACATACTTTGTGACCTTGAAGATCCTCAGCAAGCGGAGCGCCCGCAGCACGCTGATCCCAAAGGAGGTTCCTGGCTTGACAGCAGCCCACACCACTTCAAAGATGCTCCCCACAATGACCTGCAAGGGGGGTGGCGTCAGCCCTGGAGAACACTCTGCATCTGTGCATGGATTCATGCCCGCAGCGCACCAATGCATGCCCACTCTGTCTTGTGTGTATGCACCTGCATGGCTGCATCTCTTTGTAAGCACCTACACTGCCTCCAGTCTCAAGTCAGAGAAGCCAACACAGGCTACTCGGGTCACATGAGCTCCTGTAATGTCTGAGAAAGCTGCAGAGGCCCATTGGTTCTGATCTGTTTTGGTCTTACCCCAGACAAACCAGGGGAAGACAGACTTACTGGTGTCCTGCCAAAACAGCCAGGTTACACCCACACCTTCTTAAATACCTCTGGGGCTGGACAAACTATCTCAGACAGTCTTGTCTATTAAGCAATTCTCTCTTAGATTAGCAAATCCATCTTCCTGCAACTTCCCCTATCTGGTCTTCCCATTGCTCCAAGACACTCAGTTTCATAAACTAGCACTGGGATTGGTAGTATTAAATTACCACTGGTATTAACCACTACCATTGGTAGTGTTAAATTGGTAGTGTTAAACTAGCACTGGGATTGGTAGCAAGTTAAATCTTTTCTTCTCCCAATGACCAAAAGCCAGCATATACACCAAAAACAGACTGTGGCAAGCCTGTCCCTTAGTTTTACCATAGCCTTATCTTAGATACTGTAGATTTGGGTGGGCTGAGACTTGTCATCAAGGGTCATGTTCCTTCTTCCAGCTGTTCCTCAGAAAGACCATGGGAAAGACCATTCTAGCCATTGCTTGGTTCAAGAGGCACAGCAAGGACAGAGCAGCAGGACTAGAACCCAGCAGCCCCTTACCATCTTTTCTCTACACAAGACCAAGGATCAAAGTGAATTATCATACCTCCCCAGCTATCACACCTCATAAACACACTCAAGGCTCACAGTCAGTATGAGCACCCATGTCCTCATGTGTGTAATTCTCATCCTCCAATCATACAGCTGCATCTAGCACAGAAAAATCAAATGCTGAGAGTTAATTTCTTAAACTAAATTTTATTATCCTTGTCCCATGGTTTTAGTCATTTCCACCAATTTCATATCAACTGCAAATTGGACCAATTAGCATCAATGTTCTCATCAAGTCACTGAAAGAAGGCTGAATGTGCCAGGTCAGTGCCCTGTGCTATAGCACCAGAGACCTCCCCACAAGTTACCACTGACCTACCCAGGTACAACAGGTAGAAGTTGATGCAAATACACAGCCTGTTGCACCTTCTGACCAACCTGTCACACAGAGAACATCAGCATCCTGCCACTCCCAGACATCAGCATCTGCACACCGGTGATAATATCACTACGCAAGAAATGCAGTAAGCTTACCAATATGTGTTTTTGGGGACACATGCTGGCCCTGGATCAGATTACCAGTTTTCTCTGAAGTAGCAAATATGCAGAAGTTTTTCCTGTGCTGAAGACCAATTTTCTAAACCTCTTTTCTTTTCACTGCCAATCTTCCAGCATCTCTTGTTTTCCACTAATTCTCAAAAATTTTCCCCATTGGCTCATGTGGTAGGCAGCCTCCAAGATGGCCCCAGAATTCACCATAGGGTGTTTGTTCTCTGTATAATCCAAGCCCCTGAGGGGGCTAGACCTAAGGACTTGTTCCTGTCAAACAGAGTACCACAAAGATGATGGACCATCACCTCTGAGGTTAGGTTCAGAAGGACTCTGCCTCTGATTTGGATGCTCTTGACTCTTCCTCAAACCCCAGAGGCCATGGAGAGGCCCAGGTGACTGGCCAGAGGTCTGCCAACAACTTTATGAGTAAGCTGAGAAGCTGATCTTTTGAGATCAGTCAACCGTCACAAGCACGAGCTTGGAAGTGAATTATCTAGCTCCAAACAAGTCTGGGACGACTGTACTTGAGTAAAGACTTTAGGACAAGGCCAGTTTAGGTTACAGCCCAATTCCTGATCCAAAGAAATAGTAAGATAAATGTTCATTGTTTTAATCTACTAAGCACTGGGATAATTTATTCCCAAGCAGGAAAAATCAACAGAGATTTTGGAAACAGAAGTAGGGTGCTGCTGTAATAAAAACTAAATTGTAGGAATAGTTTTGGAGTCAAGAAACAGGTATTCAGCAGCATGTCAGGGAAACTTAAGGTGCCCTGAGCACAATTTACAGTGTTTTGGACACTGAGAATGCCACACATCAGGATCTTCAGGAAAATAGGAAGAGAATCCTACAGGGAAGTTAAGGGAAGGGGGACTTGCTGTGCAATAGCAGAAAGTCTAACCATTGCTGCACCTAGTTATTTAAAAAGAGAAAAATGTGCTTTTACTGAGTGAGGAGATCTCATCTCCCTTAGGAGATCCCCAGGCCAAGCGCTGAAGTGTATCCTCCAGTTGCTTATGACAACGATTCTCGAGAGGAAAGAGCTACACTGAAGAAAGTATCATTTAACAAGAACTGAACATGTGCAGTTCTGAAAATGCTGGGTCTCTTCATATATAAAACAATGTCAACATTAAGAAATGGCGTGATCTACAGATGAAGTCAGAGGCAAGACTCGGAGGTTTGTTTAGATCAAAGACAGTGCCTTAGAGCAGCATTCAGTCACCCATCTGGGCACATGATGGCATGTTCCTGTAGGCCCCAAGAGATACACTGTGCCTCCCAGCATGGGTACTGGGGCAGCAGGACCCTTCAGAACCAGGGGGTGCTGCCCCTCAGTCATCTTAGCAGGCCGGCCAGCAGACCAGGCTAGCTCAAAAAGAGTCATGGGAGTGGTTTCTAACAGACTAAAACCCAAGCAGGTTCACAATATATCCACAAAGGTGTTCTCAAATACTCAAAATATCCTTGAAAGACATATATGTAGGCCAGGCATGGTGGTATATGCCTGTAATCCCAGCCCTTGGGAGGCTGAGGCAGGAGAATCACTGCGAGTTTGAGGCCCGCCTGGGCTACAAAGTGAGTTCAAGGCAGCCTGAAACATGTAGAAACATTACCTTGGACTGAAAGGGGCCAGGACAATACAAAACAAAAATAGATTTTTGGGGCCCCCAAATCCTACCGTTAGAAACAGACTGAGAAAGCTATTGAGCTGCAAATAAGCACTACCCTTCATAAAAAGGGTGCCCCAGGCCAGAAAAGCTGAGCACAGATCACCTGCACTCATCCAGCTGGGTACAGAATGGCTTTCGGCCAGAAGCTCTCTTAGTTTGCCACTGGCCCCTTTCTGAATAGGATGCCACTTTCTAGCCTTTCTTTGTGACCAGGGAGGTGAAGACTAAGAGGAGAGGATTCAGGCTGGGGATTTAGATCAGCAGCACAAGCACCTGCCTTGCAAGTGCCCAGTCGTGAGTTCGATCCCCAGTACCAAAGGAAAAAAAGAAGTCAAAATAAACAGCTAGATAACCCCCCCACCAAAAAAGCAATGTTAAAGAGGACAGGATTCTTCCAGGCCATCTCTCAGAGCCACAGATGTCCAGGCCCCAGAGAAAGCCCCAGGTAACACGGTCCATAAATCACTACCCAAGGACAGAATGCTGGGCCAAGCACTGACTCCCACACACTAGCAAGGCAGCCCCAGGCCACCTGCAAGAGTTAGTATGAAGCTCTAAAAACACTGTGGACACAGGTGCTCTGCCAATTGTAAGCTCCAGTGCTCAGGAAAAGAGAAGTCAAATCAAGCTGAACCTTCAAGCTGAACTACTTCCCATAAGGTCCAAGGATTCTCAGTGACTATAATTCTACAGTGTGCCAAATCCAAACCACACATTCTACCAAGGCCAGGGGAGTGCCCCTGCCCTGGTGCCTGGACACTCACAGTGAGCCATAGCTACTGGACCACATTCATCTTGCCTTGAGGCTTCCCTGACCCAGGCCCGCCATGACCTTCACCCAAGGAGGGCAGGACCACCAAGCAGTGGGATCCACAGACAGCTGGCTCAGAAGCACAGCCTCTCACCTCTGCTAGGGATTGACCTTTCTTCAGGTGACCAGATGCCAGTACAGAGAGCTGAGGGATACAGAGCCCTCAGCCGACCATGCATCTACGACAGGACTGCAGGAAAGGATGATGTCCTGAAGCAGGGAGTAGCTGCATTACACCCACCTCAGTCAAGCCAGGGAGTCGGGCTCCCTCTGTCACCTCCCTGTACCTTCCAGCCTTAGGTAGCCTTTGGGACCACAGAGTGCAACCCATACAGGATGCAAAAATGAAAGGGGTGGTGTTCACTGTCAGGCAAGGACACCTCTCCAAGGCACCAGACCCCCAAAGGAATGTTATGCAAGGCATCCCACTCACCCCAAAATCAAAGCAGTTGAAAGAAGACCGGAAGTAGCTTCTCGGTCCCAGGCCATACATCTTCAGTGACATCTCTGTGAGGAAGAGACCCAGGAAAACAAACTCTGCGAAGTCTAGGAGAAGTCAGATAAGATGAGGTTAGTAAGTACTAGGCTCCACCTGGCCTCCAGCTTAGACCACAGGATATCACATCACAAGGTCTTGCTAGGGCTGAGCCTTCCAGGCCTGGTCTGCACCCACCATGTTCTGAAACCTCAGCCTGGAAAAAAGCTGAAAGTGACACAAGACTTTCGTCCCAGGAGCCCATGGAACACAGCTCCAGGACCAGCTCAGGAATGAGACCCAAGACCACAGGGGACGTCCCCAAGGAGATCTGGTGCTACCAGGCTGTGGACCACCTCCCACTCCATACTGACTACAGATGGGCCTCTCGGCCTCCTCATCAGCTCCCCTGCCTCCACAAGGGCTTGCTAACACCCTCCCTGAGACCCCATAGCACCATGTTAGATTTTAACTTAGATCATGTCTTTGCCCCACAGGGAGGGAAAATGCTAATACCCAAGAAACCTAGCCCTCCAGAAAGAGCCCAATGGTCATAAAGCAAGCCAAGGGCCTGCAAAGCCTACTCCTTGCTGTCAGGGAATGAGGGGGACAGAAGAGAGTTCAACTCACAAGTCCCCACAGTAGCACTGTCATACCTCGAGGGTCTCAGGCCTAGAAAAAAGTCATACTGACATGGAGGGCAAACTCCACTAGCCCAGCCCATGCAAGAGGAGAGCTGAAGCAAAAACAGGCGGTGACTCCACAGTGATTCCAGAATAGGCCTCAGTAGGCCTCAGATGCCAGAGAATGTGCATGGGTGCCAGCAGAGCCCAGCTGGACTCAAGGTGACTCCCCGATCCATGGATGTCCACTGCCTGAGACCACTGTTTTTTTTGTCCTCCCAAAGTGGTATCAGCTGATTACTTCATCTCAGAAGCTAAGGGCACTCTGGCCTCAGACCAAGACAGCAGCTCTGAGACCAGAGCAGAGCCAAAAGAAGGAATAAAGGCAAAATGCCAAAAGACCCGTGCATTGTTAGGGGCCAGCACAGCCTTTCCAGGCCTCTGTCAGGATATGAGACCTCAAGCAAATGCAGTTCCTGATGAAACAGACAATGGAGAAGAGCCCACATACTTGCCATCCCGGTACACCCTGAAACCTGCCTTTCCACCCAGGACAAGCAGATCACTGGCTCCACAGCCTACCTGGCACAGTGCAAAGAGAGGGGAAGGAACCTCCCCACAATGGCCTGAGTGCTTGGACAACCAGCTGCTGGGAGCAATTCACCCACCACAAGTCCAACCTCTGAGGCAGGTGGAAAATCTCTAGACTGCCCCACTAAACACAGGACAACAAGAAGCCAAGATACTACCTGGAGAAGCCACAGGCCAAAGGCAGAGGCACAGATACCACTGACTCTCAGGCCAGGCCTGCTTGAGAAAAAAGGATCCTCTCCAGCGATGATGCTGCCTGATGCTGCCTAGGAGAGGGACACCTGGATCTGGCTGTGTACCTAGTGGGTGTGAAGTATGGCAGGAAAGCTGTGCCCACACAGTCCAGCCTGGACATCCCAGCAGACACAAGTAAACACAGCAGTCTGCAAAGACCCAGTGCTCCTGGCCAAAAAGTGTAGAGTCCCTCCACGTTCATTAGAAAGGTTCTGTGTATCCCCCCAGACCCCCGTGCATACGGGGCCATTTGGGAGAAGCCACAGCAAAGGACTGCCAGTCACCCACAAGCTGAACCACAGGGTCAACATGCCCTCAGTTTGCCTCCTGAGGGATCAGAGTACAAGAACTTTGTAAGAATTGCCAAGGTGAAGCCTTTGGGGAAAGAGATCAGAAAGCCCCAGCACCCTACCTTCCCTCAGAGGCCAAGCAAGGGTGCTCACTGACTCATTCCTGTATCATTCACCCAACTAGCAGGTGCTGGTGCCACTATGAGCTGGCACGAGGGAGGTTCACCCTTCTCTCCGGGAGTTCACCAGCCAAGAGGGGAGCTGAGGAAGACAGTTAAAATGGTGTTCTGTGCAGTAAGGGGACACTGTGCTCTGGGAATTGGGGGAGAGCAAGGTAGTCTGTCTTGTGGCTCACAGGATGATGAGGCCTGACAGCACTCCTTTCACATCCAAGTGTGAGTTCTGAAGGTCCTGGAGGAGAACTGGGGCAAGTCCTCCATAGACAGACAGCTGAGGTACACAGAGCCCCATCTACAGGGTGCAGGCCTCAGGCGGGGGCCTCCCAGTGAGTCTGCTCCAAGTCTGCTCTCTCCTACTAGGTCAGCCCAGCTGCCAAACAGAGAACCTGGGCAAACACCACCTCTCCTTCCTGTTGTCTTCCCTCAGTGAGGCCAGCAGAACCAGGAACTCCAGGAAATCACAAAACGAGAGCAGAAAGGGGCAGCCCGGCCCTGCACTCCTACGATCAGAGGAGCAAGTAGCCATGTAAGTTCCCACACACACACTCACTTGCTGACTCAGGCAGCAGCTACTCAGCAGTCAGGACAGACTGCAAGACAGACAGAGCACCATTGGTTCCTGCGTGGGAAAAACAGGCCCAGCTGGCTGGTGAGAAGGAAGCAAACCTTTGCCTCTCCCAGCCCTCACTGGGTGGATCCAAGGGCAGCACTGAACTTAGTCCCTAGCCAAGTTCTGATACCAAACTACTTCTGATACCAAACTTCCTCTAGGAAGCAAGAACTAGAGGCCAGGGGGCAATTCCAGGACATACACAGCTGCCTCAGCTACCCCATCCCACCTTGTCTGCTGACACCCCTGCTCCTACGACAAGCACAACTGGGATCCCCATGACTGATGCCTCTTTGCCCTTACCTCATGAGGCAAATAACAGTTCGACAGAAGTTGGGGAAGCTGTAAGCCAGACTTCCACCAGTGCAACCTATGTGTACCTATCTCGTGTGGAGCCATCAGAGTCTGCAAAGCAGTCTTCAGTAGCTTCAGGGTTTCCTGGTACACAGGAGGGTGTGCTGCCTGCCGGACTATGGTGTGGTCACCATCAGGGCAGAATGTCCTGGCAGTGCTACCACTAGGTAGCACTGGGCCAGGACTGGGGACCAGGATGGGGACCAGGATGGTTGCTTTCTAGGTCAGAAAAGGCTCTCCTGGGTGCCCTGGGTGGCTGCTGGCACACAAGTCCTCCTAGAGAGAGCCTGAGCCTCCTAAGAATCCAAAATAGGTCTTGTTCCCAGAATCATGGTGGACGTCAACCAGCGTGAGCACGGCTATCCCCTGGGTGGGGGTGAGGGGACATTGTGACACTCACAGAGCCTAAGGCTAGGGTCAGACTGGCATGTTGATTCTGGACAGGCACAAAAAGCCCCACTGTCTAGCACCTTCCTCCTTGCCTTCTCTCAGATATAGCTGTAACCAAGACAAGCACAACTACGATCCCCATGATGGACTCATTGACACAAGACACACAACTCAGCTCTGGTCATGAACAGTTTCCCACCCTGTTCAACCAATGGAAAAGGAGAACAGAAATGACAGAAGGGGCTGAGAAGAAATAGAAGCTAGGACTCTGCCTCCTCAGAGCTCCAGGGCAGGAACCACAATCTCAGAGCAGAAGGAAAACGACACAGAATAACCTGGTATATGGATCTAAAGCCCTTATGAGGTCAGAGGTCTGCCTGATCTGGCTGGGCAACCAGAACCCCTTGACCTGTCTCATACCAGCCTAGTTGTGCCTCTAGGAGCAGAGGAACCCTCAAAGCCTGGACTCAGCCCAGGCCCTAGCAAAGGCCATAGGGTGCTAGCCAGGTATGTAGCAGATAGGGGTCCTCTACCACATCTAGAATGCTCCAGCCAGAACATGTGTGGGACTGGGCTTCCTGGCTACAGAGCAGATCAGTGCAGGAAGCGCCCTTGGTACATACACAGTGCCGTGGTGAGCCGCTGTGGCTGGTTGTAGTGCACCATGGCCACACACAGTGTATTCAGGGCCACCACACACAGCACCACCCAGTAGAAGCTCTGTGCCTTCACCATGCGTCGGATAAAGAACCGGAACATCTTCTCCTTCCTCCGAAAGTATGATGAGCTCTCTGTCTTCCCACTCTTCAGGCTGGTGCGGGTGAAAGGGGATCCTGCAGAACAAACAGTTGGCTGAGCACACAGGGACCAGCAGGCCCCCAGAACTCAAGTCATCTTACTTGTGGACATGACCTGCAGATCACACTCACCCCCAAGGATGCATCCTCTTGTCCTCTACTGGTCAGCCACAGGGAACTGTGGCAGTCATCTCTGCCACACCCTGAGGGGGTTCTGGATCCACCCTCACCCATCAGATGAGAGAAGAAAGGCCTCAGTCATCCCCATGTCTACTGGACACCAGATGGGAGAGCTAGACAGCCAGTCACTATCTGTGATTCCCAGGAGCTGTCTACTTTCTGGGAAGCAGCCCTGATACACTCTATGCAGGCACTCCACACTTCTTCCTCAGGGTGTACGTCTGACCCAGCCAGTCTCTCCTACACCCAGCCTGGGAGTCATGCAGCACTAGCTGACCTGGGCTCAGCACCACAGGGCCCCATAATGCACATGCATTTATGTATGTGTATGGCCACTGTCCTACCCACAAAGCCCCAGATCCTCACCATCTGAGGCTGAGCTAGTCCTGCTCTCACCTGACTCCTGGTTATCTTCCCCCTCACCCCAACCACACAGCTCCTCCCTTCCATGCACCACCACTGCTCTGCCGCAGTCCTCCCATCCCAACATGAAATTCCTCTCTCTACGCCTCCTTTCCACAGCTGGCCTCTCAGCATCAGTTCTGGGCTTCAATATCACCTCTACTGGCACCCTTCTCAGGGTGCTCCATCTAAAACAGGGTTCTCCTCGCCACCCCAACCATGATGTGACCCCATTATTTCATCACTATGGTGGCCTGCTGGACTGATCTGTGTCCAGTTCCCAGCCACAAGCTCCCTGGACAGTGCCACATGGTCCTTTAACCACCAAGCCCTTTGCATGGTGAATGGCCTTCATGGGTACCAGGGGCCCTGATGTCCCTGTGTCTGGCAGTGTCTACTGGACACATGCCCTGCAGCAGAGCAAACCTGCACCCAGAGAAAATGTCTCTGCTCTGGGCACCAAAGATCTGCACATGGGTCTCTCTGCAATGTCCTCTGAGTAAGCACACAGCTTCCCAGCCAGGTCCTTGCAGGGGACTTTACCATTTGGGCCTGGGGTCCCTATACACTGACAGATGTAGACTTGAGTGTACATGTGTGTTTCTCACATGTCTGCTATATGCACCCAGGCTCTCAGTGGCACTGGAAGAATTTGTCTGTGAGCTGAGTGGTCACATCCGATAGATGGGGAGACAATGCCAGAGGCCAGAAGGAGTACCTCGAGGAGTACCAAGGAATGGCTGATGGACACAAGGTCCGACCACAAATGCCCAACTCTGGATGCCACACCAGATCCACACACGCAAAAGGTACTGCTCCAGCCTGGCCCTCCTCCCATGACCCAGGCCTGGATGTCACTGGGGCAGCCACCACCTCTTAGTGGGAGTTGGCTCACTGGCAGGACTTCTCAGTCCTGATGGCCGAGACTCCCATGGCCATCTCCCCTGGCTCACCACGTATATCCAGGTGAGGACTAGCTAGCTCTGCATAAGGAAGGCCTTACAGGAACACACCCTTTCACTAATGCCTGTCCACACTGCACACATGTCCTCTTGTGCCCACGCACACACACAGATATGCACAGTCGTGCTAACAGCCAGACCTGTGCAAAACCACACATCCCCCAAACTGTCCCTCAAAGCCCCCAGCCCCTGACTCTACCCACAGTGAAAGACTAGGGGAGTGGGACCTGTAGGGACCTGCTGTGCCGGCAGCCAGCAGCACCCAGGATAGAGATGTGCCACCTAGCTCCACAGAAGCCAGGATACCCTGGGTCCAGGAGCAGGGACCCCAGGTCGACACTCCTGCAAAGCACTTTATGGGTCTGGGTCTCTGGGGTAAGAGGGCAATCCCTGAGAGGGCAAGCAGTCAGCAGCCACTGTGTGTTCCATTCTGTGTTGGGCA